>VYZT01000013.1:78441-100968 GCA_013400735.1 Pomatostomus ruficeps
TTTTCTTTTAAAGGCAGCTGGAAAACCCTTCAGAGCAGCAGCTGATGCTTTTGATTCCCCTAAGCTCTCCCGACCCGAGGGCAGCACCTGCAGGCCAGACGCACTCTGGAGCGCTTGTTATGCACGAGCAATAAAGAATCCGGTGGCTTTCAGCAGCCTGGGGAGCGCAGGGTGTGTGGGATATCACAGGGAGAGCCCACCCAGAGAGGAGGCACAGAAAGGGTGGGAAAAGCTGAATATTCCGCAGATAAAGCAATGCGGGAAGCTGCGATGATGAGGAGGTGACAATGGCGGGCTGGGTTGGCTGACAGACACGGAGTTTCACTGAGGATAAAACACAAATTAGTCCTGAATTGTGGAATTTGAGTGCTGGGATGAGTCGGGCAGCAGCTCCCTCGCTCTCGCCAGTTCTCACCCGCACTGCACCGGTCAGCGCCAGGAGCGCAGGAGATGCTCCCGTGCCCATCCCGGGGCTGCATCCCCGGGCAGCCCGGGGGAAGGGGTTGGGTGCCGGGAAAGGTTCGGGACAGGTCCGAGCCCGCCCGGAGCTGCTGGGAGGGAGGCGATGCCCGACTCTGGTGCAACAGGAAAGGCGTGAGCCGGGAAAGCGGCCCCGGCGGGGAGCAGCGGCGGGAGAGCGCCCGCGTTTGGAAATTCCTGAGAGGAGAAAACCCCTTTCGCAAATCCTCTTCCTCCTCAGCCTGCCCCACGGCGTCCTGTGCTCAGCTCCGCTCCTCCCTCGCCGCCCTGGGAGCCGCCGGGATGAGCGGAACTCCCGGGAGAGGCTGAGAATGGGGGTGGGCTCATCCCGGAGGAGCTGAACTCCCGGCAGAGGCTGAGAACGAGGGTGGGCTCATCCCGGAGGAGCTGAACTCCCGGCAGAGGCTGAGAACGAGGGTGGGCTCATCCCGGAGGAGCTGAACTCCCGGGAGAGGCTGAGAACGGGGGTGGGCTCATCCCGGAGGAGCTGAACTCCCGGGAGAGGAGCAGGGGCTGAGCATCCCGCAGCCTTCCCGCACCTCTCAGCCCCGCCGCTGCCACCCCCGCCCGTCCCCAGGGCTGGCACTCCCAGCTGGCATCTCCTTCCCAAAGGGAACGGCCCCGGGCTGCTGCCGTGCCCCGCAGTGGGCAGGAGAGTGTGAAATTCCTGGTTTAGGTGACAGCGGTGAGCCAGGCACGGACTGAGGCATGCAGCACACGGGGTGTGATCCATGGATAGGATGAGCTGGGATGACTGTGACAGCATCGGCTGAATGTGGGGAATAAAACCCTCAAATTATGATCCAAACCCCACAAAGATCCATGAGGAACTCACCAGGCAGCCCCTGATCCTTCACCAGCTGATTTCCCGTGGCCAGGGATGAGCTGTGGTACCTCACAGGCATCCCGGCATCATTCCCAGTGGTTGTTCTTCAACGGAGAATGGTGGAGTGTCCCAGACACCTCTCGTTCCTAAAGGGGTGATGGAGCTGAAAACCCAGCTCTGCTGAGCACTGCCGGAGCACGGGGAGATGCGTTCACCTGTTCCTGCCCACCAAGGAAATCCGGAAAAAACTGAATGACCAGAATCAAAGCCCTGAGAAGCTTCCCTTTGGTGTAACCCAAATATTCGAGGGAAAAGAGTGAATCTTTCCTCTGAAAGTGAATCACCAAATGCCACTCCATGTGACACAGAGGGAACCGCTGGTGCTGTGCCCAGCCGGGGTTTAGAGCGTGCAGTGGCGACCAGTAATGCCCGAAATCGAGGGAACAGACCAGAGCTATAAATAATTCACGGTAAAAATGGTCCTGGGGACAAACTGGGGGGATTTGGCACCACTGAGCTCTGAGTTTGGTGTTTCAGCATGCCCGGAAGGATGCATCAGCCCTGGATGAGGAATGACAGCTTCTGCTGTAAAAGGACACCACAGAGAATTCAGAGTTTCACCAGCAAGAATCATATAATTCCTCAGAATTTTGACAAACAGACTCAGCACAGTTTCAAGTGGGGTTTATTTACAGTCATCACAACCAATTTCCACAAAACTCACTACTGAGTGTCAGTAAATTGCATAACACAGTCAAGAACCTTTTTCTGTTCAGCAACCACATATCTTGCACAGAAACTTTTTTACTGATAAGGCAGAAAATATCATCTCAAAAGGAAACACTGATTTCCAGGGCCTGCCATACCTGCTAGGAGCCGTTCTTGGAAGGTTTCTCACTCCGTGCTCCTCAGTTCAGCCCCATCTATCGGGGGCAGCAGAACTGAGACCGAGCTGGGTTTGTGCAACCTCAGCTGCACCAGAGTCACACTCAGCACTCATTCCCCACATTCCCTGGACCAAAAATCTATAATTTAAACCATCATTTTATGATGTGATCACAGCTTATGTCTACCAGCAGGAGAAGCCCTTGCAGGTTTTCCCTGTAGCAACCCTGGGTAGCTGTCAGGAGGGCGATGCTGATTTAATCAAACTCGTTATTTCCATCTTAATGAAGATCTGCTGATGTCCCTGGCTAGGAAAGCATTCTCTGTTTGCCTGGATGCAGCTGGAAGTGCTGAGGAGCTGCACTGATGCAGTGATTGATTATTTATTGTCCCTCTCCATCCCTGCTCCGTGCAAAGCCCCAGAGCTCTCCAGTCCCAGCCATGGCTCATTAATGCCGCCCGCTAACGAGATTTCTCCAGCCAGTCCAGGAGGATGTCCAGCTCGCCCAGGGACTTCATGGCTGCAGCTGTGACGTTCAGCTGCGGTGACACAAAGGAACGAGCTGTCAGCAGGGACTGCCAGTACAGCCCAGCACAAAGAGAATTAATTATCACTGTTAATTACCAGGCTCAGTCACCCACTCACCCCTTCGTAGTTCGCAAGGATTTGATTGAATTTCTCCGTGGATTCCTCCCCGCACACGCAGTTGTTCTGCTCATGCTGGGAAAATAAGATTCATTCATTAGTCTAGGCAGTTACTTTTTAAAAATAAGATTTCAATTTCTAATTTTGCTGGGCTTTATAGGCTGAGACAATTGTGGAGCTGTGGGAAAGGCTGCAGGTCCCTAAACCAGACTTCAGCTGACAGCAGGTGACCTGACAGGCACAGGGACAGGATAAATCTCATCCTTGAGGACCAAGGGGGGAGTTTGCTGGTGTGTGAGCAAATACCAAAATTTCTCAGTGACAGAGTGCTCTCCACATCACTCTGCTTGGTATTCTCATTAAAATAATTGCTATAAATGGAGATTCTGTAGCTTTATCAGTCTCTCGGGTTGGTTTAGACATAGAACAGCACCAGGTCCGTTTAGATGTGGAACAGGACCAGGTTGGTTTGTACATGGAACGGGACCAGGTGGAGCTCCTCCGGAGCAGCCGCGGGACTTACACACTGCCCCAGCTTCCTCCTGACGCTGAGGAAGGAGTTGGCGATGCTGCTGATCTTCCTGTTCACAAACGGATCCTCCGTCCTGCAGTGCCTGAAGACTTTGTCCACGTAGAAGGTGAAGAGGTGGTGAGTGATGCAGCATCTGTCTGAAGGCTTAAAAAATTGATTTAATGGCTAAAAGGCTTTCCAAGGGGTGTGAGCTGCAGTCAGCAGGGCCCTCTCTGGGATAAAGCAGCTGTGACAGGAAGCCCGTTGTAGCTGAGCACAGCAGGACAGTTTGACTCAGATAAGGCTTCTTCAGTGGTGCTTGATGGAAGCTGATAAAATAGATGGGAAATCATTCTGGGCTGATTTTCCAGGAGATCCATCCTCAGCAAATCTCACTGAGTCAACAGAACAAAACCAGCTGATGTTGCAGCTGGGTGTCAGAGGCTGAGGCTGGGGCAGTGGCCCTTGCCTGGTGCTTTGGGGCAGTGAGAAAGCTGAAAAATTCGGATTTATGATGGACTGCACTTCCCAAGGCCACGTTCACCTGCTTTGGGGTCCTTCAGGGGCTTCCCAGCAGGGCCACCTACCTTAACTCTGTGCAGGGAGCGCGGGTGGGACAGGATGCTCAGGGTCCGGATGGGGTCCCGGGATTGCTGCGGGGAGGACAGAGGGGACATGGAGCTGCCGGCTCTGGAGGGGCTCCGGGAGCTGCCCAGGGCTCCTCCAGCTCCCCAGGAGGAATTTCCCCGGGGGAAATACTCACAATGTCGGCTTTGATTGCTGTGAATCCGGCCCTGATCTCTGCCATGTTCACAGACACCCTGCAGGCTCCAAGGTGGAAGGTTCTGTCCCCGGCTGTCGGCATCAAATCCACCCAGCAGGACACGGAGAGGAGGCAGAGGAGCAAGGGGAATCCTCTCATGTCAGCTGCCCGGGAGACCTGCCCAAGGAAGAGACTGTTCCTCATTAATATCCTAATTAACACAATGGTAACCCATACAAAAACACACACATTTTATATAAAACTTGTACATCCCTATTAAAAACCCCACACTGACTTGTATCTCTTACCCATTTCTTTTTTGCTCCCCTGGAGCAAGAGAAAAAAAATCAAA
The DNA here is from genome assembly GCA_013400735.1 of Pomatostomus ruficeps. Lineage (NCBI taxonomy): Eukaryota > Metazoa > Chordata > Aves > Passeriformes > Timaliidae > Pomatostomus > Pomatostomus ruficeps. The sequence goes on from VYZT01000013.1 coordinate 82,905, forward strand.
TAAAATCAAATATTCAACAGAAGAGCTCAAAAGGAAAAGGAAAAATAAATAAAATATCAGTTAAAAATGCGTCTAAGTAAACAGAGTTCTTCTGTTTAAATGTTATCAGAAAAATAAATACAGGGAAATTAAATTTTTAAAAGTCTACTGGCACAAAAGCAGCAGGAGGCAACTGGCTGAAAGTAACAGATCCCAAAGTCTGATCCCTAAAAAAAATATTTTCCCTCTGGAATAGCATAAGCAAAACACAAATTTTATTCGCATTGGAAATTAATGTTATTAATGAAAAAAATATTTCAGAGAAATTATAATGATATTCCAGTATAGTAATACGAGGAAATATCAGAAAGAACACAGAGCAAAGGGATGAATTCAGTCTCTTACCTCGCTCTTCGGTGTGGGTTCACCTCTCAGTGATGTCTGACCTGGAGAGCTCCGAGGGACGCGTTTTTATCCTGGTATCAGGAGGAAATAACTCTTGCATTAACTTTTGGGATTTTTCATGCTTTTCCTGGCACGTATTTCCCTCTGTAATTTGCTGAATTAATGAGCTTGTGTGAGGGACCAGCTCTCTGCCCCACAGGTGTTTCCCTCACTCACGGAGGCGGGAACTCCTGGCATCACCGCGTGGGTTCTCATTCGGGAACAGGGATGTGACTGAGAGGAGGGACCATCCTGGGGTCACAGCCCCCAAATAACCAGTTCTGGGTCCCCATTCTGGAGAGGGGCCATTCCCAGCTCACCACAGAGGTGCTGGGATGGGGAAGCTCAGTGGCATCACCCCACAGGGTCCCAGCACCCCAGGACTCCTGGCAGAGGACCTGGTAGAAGTGGGGAAACCCAAGTCCACTCTTCTCTTCATCATTTTCCTTCCCCTGCCAGGTTTAGGGAATTCTGCTCCCAGGTTCAGGGATTCCTGTTCCAGGTTCAGGGAGTTCTGCTCCCAGCCTTTCAGCTCCAGGCTGTCCCCAGGGATCCAGGACTCATCAGCTGGGGACATTGTCTCACGGACGTGGCAGTGCTGGTGCAAACCCTGTTGGCTCCGAGGTTGGTCTGGATGTTTCTGTGGCCCCTTTGGAGGGAGCTTCATTCAGTCTGCAAACAAAAATGTGCAGTTAAATAAACTTCCTGGAGTTTCTGGGACCAGGAGGGACGATCAGCTGCACTTGGAGGGCACTGGGGTGGCAAAGCCGCCCCTGTGATCCCCTCTGGAGCAGGTCCCTGCGGGGAGCCCCTGCTGCAGTGCAGGCGTCTCTCGGGCCTCTGCCTGTGGGCCGGGGCTGTCCTGCACGGATCTGCTGCGTGAGTGATTTATTGATAACCAAGCTCGGTCTTGAGCATGGATCTGTCACCGGGGGAGGACGAGGCAAATGGATTTTCTGCCCAGGCTCGTCAGGGCATCGCACACAGGATCACTGAGCCTGCCCCGAGTGCACCCACCCTCACCCCGTAAGCCAGCCTGGGGAGAGGGCCCCGGCTGCAGCAGCTTGGGTTTGCCCTGGCTGAGGTGTTGGAGGCACCTGGGACAACACAGGGCTGTCAATTCTGCCTTTCCTCCCCCAGTTTGCTGCCTGGAATTGCAGCAAAAGTTTCTCTGGAAGCAGAGGAAGTGGCGGTATTCCCGGGAGCCCAGTGCACACCCAGCCTGGGTGAGGAAACAAGGGAAGAGGCAGGGAGCTCTTACTTCATTATGTAAATGGCAGATGACATGAAAGGATTTCTTTCTTTGCCTTTTTTCCTTTTGGTAACTGAACTGACGCCCAGGGTGGGTCAGCTGAGTTCCAGAAGGCAAGAATGAGATGTGGGCTAAAGGTGCCGGGGAGGTGCAGGAGAGGTGCTGGGATGGTACCGGAATGGGAGGGAATTGTTGGGTTTTCAGGGTCCAGGGAGCTCTGCAGGGTCCTGGCTGTGTCCCTTGGCCTCTCTGTCCTGTCACCGACCTTTTACAAAACAGAGGAAACAGCAGGACCCTCATTACAGGGCAAGGAGGAGGAAAACCACATCAGAGAGGGGAACAACCCTGAGAGATTTTCATTTTTGGTTTTTACCATTGGTGAAATGGAGGTGATGGAGCACCCTGGGAGCTGGATGTGAGGGCTGCCCAAAACCTCACATTCCAGAGCAGAGGGGTGGGAGCAGCAGCATTCCCAGAATGGGCTGGGTTGGGAGGGACCTCACGTCCAATGGGCAAGGACAACTTCCACTGTCCCAGGACACCTTCCGCAGTCCCAGGCTGCTCCCAGCCCCGTCCAGCCTGGCCTTGGGCACTGCCAGGGATCCAGGGGCAGCCACAGCTTCTCTGGGCACCCTGTGCCAGGGCCTCACCACGCTCCCAGGGAAGGATTCCTTCCCAAAATCTCATCCATCCCTGCCCTCTGCCAGTTCAAAGCCATCAGCCCACGCTGGACCAAACCCAGATGGAAGCAAATCACCCCAGCCCGGCTTTCCCCAGGCTGTCATCACCTGCCAGCTACATCACCCTCCATAAAACAGCAACTCATCCCTCCTTCGCTCTGGGAAGGAAGAGGGAAAGGAGAACCAGGGATTTCTGAGACTCAGCAGCGTGACGCTGCAGATGAGCTCAGTGGAATGGGAAGTGATTCCCCCGGGCGCTCTGGGAATCGGGTTTGGAGCAGGGCGAGCGGTTCCCTCCCCAGGAGCACTTCCAGGCAGCTCGCAGCTAACGGGGGAGGGCTCCTCCCTCGAGCTTTGACGGCAGGCACGTCGGGACAGGGCACACGAGCAGTGGGACGGCCCAAAGAACACGCAGAGGCAGCGGGGAGGGTTCGGAGCCAGCTGCCCGCGAGCTCAGGGATTAAAGCCGAACGCCGGGTGTCAGTAACTCATGCGAGAAATCCCTTATGCAAAATCCGCGGTGAGCAGCGCATCCCGCATCCCGCAGGCACGGCAGGGGCTGAGTCAGGGCGGAGGAAACATCCCCAGAGCGGCTGGAAAAAACGCCGGGAGGAAGGAGCCCCTCGGACCCGCCGGGTGTCCCCGGCACCGCGGGGAGGATGCTCTGCCCTGCCAGCGCCGCTGTCACCCGGCGCCGTCACTGCCGCGGTGACAAAACATCTCCAGGGCAGCAGAAAGCACCAGGCGGCTGCGGACAGGCGGCTCCGGGGTGACTAACGCGGGACACCATCCCGGAGAGCCCGGCAGCGTGACAGGGACGCGACACCCGCAGGGGACGCGGCACTGACTCAGCCCCGGCCGGTCACGCTGGGAAAAGCTCCCAGCGCTGCTCCATCCCCGAGCACCCACTGCGCGGTACTGGGAGTTACACAGTCCTGATCCTATCCTCGGCCCACTCAATTTCCAATAATTCATTTCAAATAATTCGCTTCATCCTAAAATAAAAATCCTTTAAAAAAATTGCCATCGAGCTGTTCTGTTTGCTCTCAAGGAGCTGTCCCAGAACTCAGCTAACACCAGGGTTCCAGTAAAGCGTTTCAGGGTGATAAGGCACCGGTTTCAATCGTGCCCAACGTTCTTTCTGTGCTCTAGGAGGTTCTGATAACACTCCACAGCCCGGCCTTGGTCTGACATTCTTTGTCATCGCCCCTATTTCACAGCAACTTTGGGTAAACCAGCGTTTCACATATGAGGGTGGTGGTGGTTTTTCTCAACTCCCCAGAGCCAGAGAACATGAGGGAGAGAAATGCTCCCAGAAATTTTAATAAAGGAGGTATTGAGCCTTAATAACAACATCCAGCAGCAATATCTGGGCTCAGGAATCCTTCCCGATCTCCCTCAGGAAAAGATCTGCAAAAAACAACTCAGCCACGTGAAACAAAAATGATTGTAGGGTGTTACACCTGCCCTGATCACGCTGTAGCTCACCAAAACCCCTGTCAAACTGTAATTCTGTTTTCATCAGCAAAAGAAAATGTTTCCACTTTGTTTTTCTGCATTGGAGTAATTTCTTTGACACTTGCAGTGGTGTGATTTGTGAGCCAGCCCTGCCCTCAGCATAGCCGGGTGTTAATGGGAAAGTGAACTGCAGCTCAGAGAAGGTCTCAGCACCTTCAAAATCAAGGTTTAATTGTCAAGAAATCCCTGTCCCTCCAACCCAGAGCCAAATCTGGTTTAAACGAATCCAGCACGATCCTCCTGAGCACAGGCACTGACAGCAGCACCCTGCGGGTGCCACCCCTGATGTCACCCTTTCCATGAGCTCTCTGTGACAGCAACGCCCTCTGCCAGCCCTGAACATCACACCGCTCTTCCCTCTCTTAATTAGTGCAGCTCATTAAGGACAGAAAGCCTGGCCAGCACCACCACCAGCCCTGCCCTCACCCAGCCCCAGCTCTGCAGTGCTGCTGACAGAAGTGAAAAAAATTTGTTTTTCTCAGTAAACTCGACAAATGAGTCAGAAAACACCCAGTGAGGAGGTGCTGCCGGAGATGTACATCGCGTACCCTCTCCTCAGGCACGTTCCGAGCCACAGCCACGTGAATAATTCTGAAAATCAAACACTGGCTGCTGCCTCGAAGGGAGCAACAGGCTGAGCGCGGCTGGGCTCAGGGAAACGCGATTTTCATTCAGCCGAGCCCCAAGAGGCACCCAAAGCCCAGGGAGCAAAATTCAGCTGCTCCAGGATTCCCCCCAAGAGATTCACAGTGCCCGGGACTCCTGGCAGCTTTAGGATGGGCAGAGCAGCTCCTGCTCAGCTCGGAGGGGCCCAGGGACTTTTGGAGAGCCTGGGACAATGTCCCTCATTCCAGACAATGTCCCTCATTCCAAAACAATATCCCTCACCCCCAGACAATGTCCCTCATCTCCAGAAAATTCCCTCACCCCAAAACAATGTCCCTCATCCCCAGACAATGTCTCTCACCCCAGACAATCCTCCGGATTTAGGGCACACCCGTGATTGTCCCTCTGGGGCTCTTCCCGCCATTGTCACCACCACGAGCCCGGCCCAGGCTGTCCCCAGGGGCAGCAGGAAGGGGACAGTGCCACATCCCCCAGGGACATCCCCCTGCTGCCTGGACACCCTTGGCCAGCTCAGGGACACGTCCCAGCCGTGCCGGGCTGCACGTCCCCGCGATGCCACTGCCTGTGCCACCTCCTGCCCAGAGCAGAGGTGACACTGCTCCTGTGACTCACCCGTGGCACCGCTGCTGCTAAGAACGGGATTTCACCCCAAGAGCGGGAAAAAATCACACATGTACAAAAAAATAAAGTGCTTTTCTTTCTTCCCTCCACCTCTAAGATTCATCTTTGAGGAAGAGGAAAAGCGTGGTGGAGGAGCTCGAGCATCGACAGCTGTTCTGCAGAATATTCATTTAGTCACCGGGGCTGGGGGCGTGGGGGGTTAGATAATTGTTTCCCCTGCTCTGGCAAAATGTGAACTCCTATTTTGGTTATCATAAATGGCATCTGCCCCAAAGGGAAACGCATCTTTCAGGTTTTTAGAGTGAAATAATCCAGCTCAAAAAGCAATTTTTTTTCAATTATGCAGCACTCGGGTTTCAGCTGCCACCTCTGTGTCCGTGTGAGTCCTCCCAAAGTGTCCCTGTGCCCAAACCCAGGCTGTTCATGCCCTGTGTGATGCCCAGGACCAGCCCACAAGGGCACAACTCACCCCTGCCCAGTGCAGTGGAGAATTAAATTAAATTTTCATCCCAAAACTGCAGCAGCTCAGGAGTTGCCCAAAAGCTTTCAAACACAGCAGCTTAGGTACCTTAACAAGATTTCCCATTATTTAGAGAGTGAATTCTTCATGTTGTTTTTTAATTTTTTTCCCCACTGTGTGAAGAGAATTGGTTCTTTCAGCAAAAATCGAGGTGTGGTTGCCTGAAAAGAGTTCCCTGCCTTTGAAGGAAGTGCCCAGGAGAGAAGGATGCAAAGCCCAACACCCAGAGCAAGATCTGCACCAGTACCCAGATGGGCAAATAATTCAGACCCAAATCTGCTGGGGAGATCAAACCTGGGTGTAGCAAGTGAAGTTTTCACCATTTCCAGGAGGTTTCAGAGGCTTTGTTTGCCATGGCAGCCGCAGCGGCTCCGCTCTGAGCCCACGGAACATCCACGCACAGAAAACGCTGAAACACAGCCAGGACCTGCCCATGAGGACCAAATCTCAGCGAGAAACGAAACTCTTGTGAAAGGTCCTCACGAGGGAGAGAGGTCTGATCAGTGAACACCAAAGGCACCCCGAGCAAATCAAACCTCCACTTTTAAAACCCACGAGGAGCCCCCATGTGCATCTTCCCTGCAGGATTTTACATTTGGTGACTCTGCTTCGCTGCTGATTTTAAACCCTTTTTTCCCCTCTCTGCAGCCAATTCACTTTACCAGCTCCACTTGTTCCTGGGTGCTCCCGTGGGTTACACAGCAGAGAGAGCAAATCTGTACCTTGGCAAGGGGCCAATCTAAAAGAGATAAAGAGGAGACAAAAAGTAAAATTAACCAGAGTTGAAGAAAATTGCTGATTCTGAGGACAGGGATTCTTCCTAGCGAGCCGGGAGATCCCCAGCTGAACGCCAGGGATGCTTCCCTGACTGACAGAGAGCTGGGCAGGCAGCCCTGGGGTGCTGCTCCCCACCAACGGGATTTCCTTGGGAACAGAATTGTTAATATTACAAAAGAATTGTTAATATTACAAAAGAATTGTTAATATTACAGAAAACCAAAGCTGAAGTTCTTTACTTTGAAAACCCAAGCAAACAGGCACAGAAAATGGCATCAGTTATCAGGAGCATGTGCAGCACGTGGAGATTTATCAGGAAAAGCAACCCCACAGGACAGAACAATGGCAAATGCTCGGAGTTATCAGCACTTTGTGGTGAAATATCAGATTTCAGACCCCAGGGAACGGGGTGGCTTCCCAAACTCTCCCTGGGGGCTCAGGAGGGGAGGGAATCATCCATCCCATTCCCAGAGCGGTGCCACCAGCAGCACCAACCCCACGAGGCTCTGGGCGAGGGTCTACTGGGATTCCCACCCCCGTCACCCGGCTCTCCTCTCCCTCCCATCCTCGTTTCTGGGAGCACCAGAAGCTGCTGTGACAGCAGGCATGGCACAGACCCGTGGGATCACCCAGCGTGGAGGAGAATTCCAGAGCCTCTGGCCCAACCACCATCCACAGCACCCCATACCCACCCTAAACCACGATCCCAAAAGTGTTTTTGATGGAACCCCGGGCTGGACCTGAGGCTGGGGCAGCCGATGGATCTGCCAGCCCCGCGCAGAGCTGGGTTTGCCCCGGGGGTGGAAGGCGCTGACGGTGCAGGCAATAAATGACACCTAATAAAGGGGAAACCCAGAGCTGGCTGCTATCAGCTCCTCCTCTGAACGATCCGGGGAGCAAATGAATCAGCCCGGGAGCCGGCCAGGTTCAGCTTTCACCAAAACTGAAAGATGCGCTGCACCGAGGCCGCCCTGGACTCTGCCATGCCAGCGGCTCCCGGCGCCAGGTTTCGGTTTTGGGGTAGCGTTGCCCCTCTCAATTTCACAACCCCGCCGAGCTGGGCTGGTTTCGGGATGGATGCACGTGAGCCTGGTGAGCTCTGCTCCAGCTCTGGGCCCTGGGCACGCAGAGACGGGCACTGAGGGATGCGCAAGGCTGGCATAGGCTGGCACCTCACGGCCACTCTGGTTCCTGCCTGGTTTGATAACCCATCCTGGGGTAGGGAAAACAGGAAAACTGAGCACTGATTGTTTGCCTCCAGGTGTGAATTCCTGGAAAATCTGAGGCAAGGCTGATTTTTCCAGAGGTTCATCCTGGTACCAGTTACCCTGGGTAGCTCTGTCTGACGGGGAGCACCAGCTTGGCCTTCTGTGCCCTGACCTCGGGGAAACATGGAAAACTCTGGAAAAGGCAGAACATTTCCTCCCTGCACAACCCCTTTGAGCCATCAGTGTAAACCAAAGGATTTTGGCTCTTCATTTGGCTTTATATTTCCAGCAGACACTCTGGACACTCCCGAGGCAGCGATGAAGTGCCCGTCCCTCCTTTTCAGACAGCAGAGGAAGTTTGCTTCAGATCATTTTTTTTTCTTCTTCTTCTTCTTTTTTTATCTTCTTGTTTTTAAACACCGTTTTCAGTGAGAGGGGTTTTCCACCATTCCGCTTCATCTTCCACTTCCTAGTTACGGGCCTTGAAGGCAACAAGGAAAACAATAACAAAAAAGAGACGTAAATGCCTGACCCTGTTAACGAAGCAAATGAAAAAGATAAATCCCAGGGAAGATAAATCCCAGGGAATCTGTTGAAGGAGCTCTAGGAGAACAGTGCTGAGCAGGAGTGGAGCTGCTGCCCCAGTTCCCAGCTCTTTCTGAACACCTTTAAAAGCCTCTGAAACCTCTGAAAAGCTCATCTGGTGGATCAATTTTAATCGAAAAAATCACAGCAAAGATTTTGGAGAGAAAGACACAGCGAGAGCACGTGGAAAACCCCCTGGCAGCACTGGGGCTGCTGCAGCATCCCTCAAGCCCCGAGGATGAGCCACCATCCCATCCCCAGCCCTGCTGATCCGCAATTTCTGGGGCAGCAAAGAAAACCCAGGATTTCCAAACCCTCCACGTGAGCCCTGTGCAAAAACCACCCCAAAACCCCACGGTTTGAGCTGCCAGGCCAGGGTTGGCTCCAGGGCCTGGTGCTGCTGTGGAAAGGGAGTGAAGTTGGCTCTGAAATTCACCCCGGGGTCACCCGGAGCTTCCGAGCAGCGGCTTGGCCTCATCTGGTTTCTCAAACCGAGATAAGGAGTTTCTGTCTTGTGACCCCTCACCACTATAAATAGGCTGGGCTTGTGCTGTGCTGATGCTAAATCATGACAGAGGCAAAATCATCTCCAGAAGATCCACATGTTCATTCACGCCCCATAACACCAGAACCAGAAAAAAGAAACTCCTCCAAGCAGCACTTGTGCAATGAGCTGCTCAGGGCAGGAGTTGCTCAAAAGTTGTTCTGCAGAAGGCTCAAAAAAACCCAAAAGGCAGCGTAACAGATGTTTGGGCAATGGGTTGTATATTCAGGGGGTATTTTTGGCATAATTTTATGCTTTTTAATTGTCTGCAGAAAAATTCACCTGAGGAAACCTCACCTGGAGCACGCACTCCCCACTCCTGAAGCTCCAGTGCCAGGATCCCATTGGTTTCTCTACAGACAGTGCTGTGAGCATCATAAAATTCCTGTCAGCAGCTGAATTCACGAGAAAACAAAAGAGATTAAAACATAACAACACCTCTGTTTGCTTTGTGGGGTGGGGAAAGCCTCGTGTGGGTGATGGCAGTGTCACAGACCTCACCCACGACTCCTCACACCCCTCAGGGAGGGGCTTAAAATGGCCAAACTCATGGAAAATTGGGAATAAAGCACAGCTCACTCTCCTAGGTTGGCAGAGGTCACCCTGGAATTCCAGGGGGGATATTAAATAGGGATATTAATCCATCTCTGCCTTAGGCTGCCAAAGAATTGGAAATATTGGGAGGTTTGTGTGTGCAATTAAAAAGTGCAGATATTTCTCAGCGAAGCTGATCACCAAAACTGAATCTGTAGAGGCGCCAAAGTCTCCATCACTGGGTTCTTTCCTGTGGCAGTTCCAGCTTGATTTAGGTCACAAGGAAGTTCTGGACCTTCTAAGAACTTCTTATGTAAGGCTCTCTCTGTGTCACATTAGAAATCACATTAAAGTTGTGATTAACCCATGATTAATAACCTTTTTCTGGGTAAGATAAACCGATGACATTGGTTAAATTTCCAAAGAGCAATTTGGGATTTACCTGTTGAAGCCGACGTGAGTCACGCTGCAAACTCCTTCCGACCAGGTTTCCACATGTGAGACATCCAACGTCACGCCTCGCCAGCAGGAAAAACTCTCAAAAAAAACATGAAGCAGCGCCCTGGGTGCTTCACCAGGAACTGTTAGTCATCAGCTGCGGGTGCTGAGAGAGCAGAAGCCATCGCTCCGAACCCAGGGTGAAGGAAAGGCCACCAAGGCCCTGCTTCCCCCGCGAGCGTCACTGGCAGCGCATTGTCCACCTCTGGAGGGGTGAGACATGGGGAATTTCTGAAAAGGAAAGAAAATAGAACATCACTGTGACAGCCTGGAAACGTAGGGACCCTCCAGGCTATGTCTGGAATAGATGGTGCAGGAAATCACAGAATCCCAGATCACTGAGGCTGAAAAAGGCCTCTGAGGCATCGAGACAGAGCTGGGCCTGATCGCCACCTTGTCACCAGGGCAGAGCACTGAGGGCCACGTCTGGGTGATCCTTGGACACCTCCAGGGGTGGTGAAACCCTTCAGGGACAGTGGAAGCCCTCCAGGGATGGTCAAACCCCTCCAGGGATGGTGATAGACAAAGTTCCTCTGTCTAAAAGCAACGGTAGAGACTGAGAAAGCAAAGAAAGTAAAAATTTGCCACACCAAACTTTGCCAAGCTAAGAAAAGCCCCTTCACTTATCGGGGAGAGGAGCCACCCTGCTCCAGTGACAGGACTCCAAGGACATTGACCCCAAACCCTGCCCAGGACTGTGCCCACGACCAAACTGGCCTCGTGCCACGCTGTGGGACAAAGTGCTTGCCCCCAGGCCCCTGGGTCAGAGCAGAAGCGGCGTTTGCTGCCCGCTGCTCCTTGGGAAGTCGCCGCTCTCCGGAGTTGGGAGGTGGGGTAAAAGTGCCCGAGTGGCTTTTGAGTAACACCTTCTCCTTCCTGAAACAATCTTCTTGGCAAAGATGAAAGCTGTTTCCTAAAGGTTCAGCGATCCACCCACGGCGCCCGGACACTCTTTAGGAAAAGGTGTTTTCTTCATTCATGAACTGCAGGGTTGTAGCGCGGAGTCACCGCCTTTCCACAGCGCTCAGCACGGCTGAGTCAGAGCGAAACTGCACCGTCAAGATCTCTGACGAGGCAAAGGAAACGCAGGTAAACACAGCAGAGAGTGGCCCTGCACGCGCCAGAGTTTCCTCTGCGGAACGGGCACGTCTGCCTGACGCTGCTGCCAGCCCCAAAACGCAGCCCGGCCTTCCGAAACGGGGCCCAGGGAATTGCACAAGAACGCTCGGGATCTTGGTGTGACCTCATGGGGAGCTGGGGGCTCGAAGCAAGAGAAGTGTGGAAACGAGTGCTCAGCTCCTGGGCAGGGTGGAAGGAGGCTCCCGGCACCGTGGGGTTGTTCCAGCTCCTGCAGGTGCCAGGGAATAGTTCCCAAAGCCCCAAATCCCCTTAGGCCACATTCTCAAAGCCACTCTGCCATGCATCCCATAAAAATCCCAGCACCTGACCCTACAGCTGAGGCTGAGTGGCTCTTCCACTGCAGGGCAGTGCCTGGGGCTGCATCCTTCCCTGACAAGAGCAGGATCAGCTCCGGAATGTGAGAATCGTGGGATCCAGGGTCACACACCCCAATGTCACACGTCAGCTTCCACGCCCTGATGAAGCTCCAGCAGCCCTCCAGGTCCTGGCAGTGAAGATTTATTGATCCCTGGCAGGTCCAAGTTAATGTGAGAGAAGAAAAAACCTCTCCCTGTGGGGGATCCCAGGGAAAGGGGGATCCTACCTGTGGGAATTGAGTTCAGGACTGATTTTGCCCGGGTTTCTGCCCCTCTCCTTTCAGATGGATTCTGCTGACAGCCAAGGGGACAAACCCCACAGCTGTGTTGGAGCAGGGGATGAAAAATGGGTCACCAAAGCCATGATCTGGGCCATGACTCAGCTGCACTGATGTCCCCGCACTGATGTCCCCGGGAGCAGCTTCTGGAAGAGGCAAAACCAACAGAAAAAAGGAAAACAAATCACAAAATCCCAGACTTTCCCTGCCTGAGACTCTCGGGTTGCAGATGTTCCCTGCCCTTTGCTCTTACACGTGTCTGTGCCGGCCTTTCCTCTCTCTCTCTCCTGAAAATAAAATGAGAAACTCTCAGTGTGCAGGAACAAACAATACTTTGCATTTTTCCAGCAATAAATGCCCCCTCAGAGGTTCACAAATTCAACTTGAAAGAAGATCGGTGTGATGGATGAGATGAGAATTCCAGGGATTTTTCACCTCCTGGAGGAAGGCTTCCCGACTGGGAAGAATGAGCTCTTTCAAGATAACACGAGGGATTTCAGAGAAAAACCCCCTGATTTCCGAAAAGCCAAATTTATCTCCGCTCTCACTTTCTGGGATGCCAAATTCCTGAATAAGTAAGTGAAATCTTTATCCCAAGGGTGTGGACTAAAATAGATAAAGAAAAAGAGGAGAAAAGAGAGGGAACGGAAGATGGGGAGACGTCACAGGAATTCTCGGCGGCTCCGAAGGGGAGCTTTTATCGCAGCCGGGACAAAACATCCCAGCTAGGACAGGATACGCTGTCTGGGCATCTTGCAGGGGGCTGCTGCCCATTTCTAGGAAACCAAATAGGATTTAAAAACTTGGGAAATGAATATTCCAGACCTGCTCGTGCACTTTGACACCAGGAATTGAAGGAGTGGCACAAATCCTGCTCCGGAGCAGGGCTGGGATCCTCCGCTGGGATCCACTGATCCTGTTAGCACCCAGCTGGTACTTGGGAGCACAAACTGGGCTTGCTGAGCAGTGAAAATTCACATTGGCTTCAGCTGACATGTGCATTAGCTGGAAAAAAAATTAATTAAAAATGAAGATTTCAGATGATTATGTGAATTTGCAGATGAGAATGCCAAAGGAGGAGACAGAGAATTTGTACAGTTCATGAAAAACAATTCTGCTGAGTGATGCTCTCTGCAGCTTTGATACTGAGGTTTAAAAGTAGCAACATGGGTTTTTTCTTTCCCCTAACCATACAACATTCATCTAAAACCAAAAATTTATTTGCTAGAATAAAGTAACCTCACACAGCGCCCTGGCTTCTTTGTGTGTCTCTGCAGCTTTCCTCCTCAGCCGCAGCTAAATTTACAAGAAACAAGCAATGTAAAAAAAAAAAAAAAAAGAAAAGAAAAAATTTGCAGAGGCAAAAAAATTGATGGGGTGTGAGGAGAGGAGGGGGGTCAAAGAACAGGAAACCCAAGTTGACGGGAACCCAAGTGACATTTGGGCTTAATGAATGACTTAAAACCCCAATATTGCTCGTCAGGAAATGGGGAGAGGAAATGGAGTGGTGTTTTGAGAGTATAAATGAGGGGCTCCATCAAGGTGAAAGCTGCAGATCTGCTTTTCACCCTGCCTGGAGTCCCTCCGAGAGGCACAGCCGAGGGAAGCAGCCCCTGCTCGCAGCATGAGGACCCTCTCCAGGGGCACCGCCGTGCCCGTCCTGCTCCTGCTGCTCCTGGGCACTGCCCGCACCCAGCCCTCCTGCCTGCACTTCCCCGAGCTGCTGCCCGCCAAGCTCAGAGAGCTCAGGCTCAAGTTTGAGGAAATTAAGGATTACTTTGTGAGTATCACCCCCTCATTGCTTTCTTCTCGTTTTGCTTTTTTTTTTGCAAAGTTCTGGGATTTGGAGGAGGGGGAAGAGCTCCCTTGCAGCAGGGATGGTTTGGTTCTGTCGCGTTACGGGTGAGCAAGAGCGGCTCGGTTTCACTGCTCACTGAGAGAAAATCTGCAGGGCTCGGCTTTTCTGCCTCCTTTTAATGACAGTGAACCCGAGATTTCATAATGAGCCTTTGCAGCCAGGCTTCCCTCGAAATGTTGCAAACCAAGTTAATCACTGGATTAATAGGAAGGAAATTGTCCTTTCCTCAGGGCAACCATGGTCCAGCCTTGCTGAAGTCAGTGCCAGGTGAAAAGGGAAATCTTTTGCCGCAGGTTTTGTTTTTACAGGAACCACAAAAGCCTGCTCGGGGTATTTTATGACTGGAGCAGCACAGCAGGAACTGAACACCTGCTCTGGTGCCTGAGCAAGGTCACAGCTCTGCATCAGGGGAGCCTCGGGGCTGCTGAGGGAACAGCACAAGGTGCACTCAGAGCATCTGCAATGGCATCAGTGCTCATACAGAGTTGGTCACATCTCTGCCGCCTTTTTAGTCCATGTGTTTAGCAATAAAACAAGATAATGCTCCGGGTTAAATCTCAGGCTAAAGTCCTGGCTTGTACTAATTATCAAACAAACACAGACAAGAATTATATGTAGAGCTTGCTGTGAATCTCTCAGGTAACTTTGGGAAGGAATATTTTATCCTCTCAGGACATCTTTTAAGCCTTTAACGCTTTGGGTGGTGTCAGCTCACAGAGGCACCTCGAGAACTCCCTTTTTCCCCTCCAGCTGGAGGCTTCCAGGGCTCACAAACCCAGGGGGATTAAACTCAAACCCAGGGGGATTAAACCCTCCTGCCCTGGCAGAGAGTCTGGGGTGGCTCCCGGGGGCTCTGGCACCTCGCTGAGGAGCGGAGGGGGCTGCAGCAGCAGCAGCCTCAGGTGCCAGCAGCCCGCTCAGCCGGGGGAGTTTCACATTAACAAATTCAACAGCACCAGGGGCTGTGATTGCATTTTCCTGCCGTCCTGGTGCTGCAAGGCTGGGGAGCAGAGAATTGGTGAGTCCCGTGTTGGGTGCCCTTTGAGCTGCAGGGAGACCCTAAATGCATACAAGGGAAGGATCATTCGTTAGGGCAAATTAAAGATCTTTCTGCCTGCCTGAAAAAGCTCATTTTGCAATTCCACCCTCCGCCAGCAATCCAAAGACGACGACCTCAGCATCCAACTGCTCAGCACCGACCTGCTGGATGAATTCAAGGTAAGAACCGCGTTCCCTGGCCAGTTCCTCCCCCTTCCCCACCCTTGGGCCGGCGTTTCGCAAGAGGGGAAGGCGGCGGGGACGCTGCTGTCACGCCAGGCTGTGCCAGGGCCACGCGTGGCTGCGGCGGGGCTGGCGCGGCTCCCACGCCCCGGCTCCGCTTTGCACAAACCCCACACCCGGAGCTGCCGCCCCAACCAGGCTGCCTTCCCCAGGGGAGCCTCGGCTGCCAGTCCGTGTCGGAGATGATGGGCTTCTACATGGAAGAGGTGCTGCCCAGCGCCATGAGGACCAGCCCACCCCACCAGCAGAGCATGGGCGACCTGGGCAACCTCCTGCTGAACCTGCGAGCCATGATGAGGCGCTGTGTGAGTGCCCGGGCAGCACAGGGGCGCGGCCGGGGCGGGCAGAGGGTTCCGGGGAGCAGGGCAGGTCCGGGAGGTGGAATGGGGCGGAGGAGCGGGGGGGATCCAGGCGGGCAGGGCGCTCGGGGATGGGGTTTGTGCTCGCCAGGCTTCCCTCGGTTCAGGGATGGTGGTGCAGGAGCAGCCAGCGCTGTGCTCAGCCCGGCTGAAGGGAGACAGGGAGGGCAGAGGGAGATCTGACCCCGGCTGGAGGGACACAGGGAGGGCAGGGGGAACTCTGACCCTTACCTGGGGGCTGCAGCTCCCGGAATCACATCCGGGGTCAGCCGGGACAAACCCTGTCCCAGGCACGGAGCTGCTGTCTCCGGACACCGGCAGCAGGGACACGGGGCTGGGAACGGGCTCAGGGTCCGGGTTCGGGGCACTCCGGGCACGGGGAATTGCTGATCCACAGCAGCAGGGGAAGGTGGGGAGCGGCGGTGCCAGGGGACAGCAGGAGGGGACAGCCACCTCCACACCTCGGGGAGGACCCCGGGGCTGAGGCCGCTGCTCGTGTCCCTTTGCAGCACCGATTCTTCACGTGTGAGGAGAGGAGCAGGAGCATGAAGCACATCAAGGACACCTTCGCTAAGGTGGGACCGCGCTCAGGGGCTGGGCTGGGCTGGGGGAAGCTGCTGTCAGACAGGGCAGCGATCTTAGAGGGGAGAACAGAACCCAAAAAGTTGTAAATCACATCAATACTCACAGAAGAGGGATCCAGAGAGATGCTCGAAGGGTGGGAATTCCCAGGGGATTGGACAGAGAAGCTGGGAGGAGGATTTGTCCGGCGTTGTCCATGCCACGTCTGTGACAGCCCCACTAACCTCACCCGGCTTTCTCCTGCAGATGAACAAGAACGGGATCTACAAGGCCATGGGGGAGTTTGACATCTTCATCAACTACATCGAAAAATACCTGACCATGAAGAGAAGGAACTGAGAGCGCCTCCGGCTCTGCATCTTCCACACCAAATCCTGCCACTTGCTCAAAAATCACTTTTTACGCTGCAAGAGCTCAAATGAAGTTATCTCAGGGTTCAGGTCAAGAGTTACACGTTTAAAATCTTCCAGCTTAATATCGTATTTAAAAGTTATTTTTTTAATAAGTGAATTTAATATTTATTACTTCAAATACCTCAGTGTTGATGTTTACAGTATGTTTTGAAGAAAGGTGTGATGAGCTTGTAAATGATTATTTATTGTTCAATATTTTAATACTGTTTATCATAGTGCTGTTTTATTCATAGCTTCAGAACACCCAAAGCAGCTTTTTTCTGGAGGGCAGACAATGAGCTGAGCTTAACCCGAGTGCAATTCCACTCCTGGTTAGGAGCAATTGCAGCTCTGAGTTCAACAAAATTTAATTTTAAGCAAATGCCCCTCTCCTCATGTTCTATCTATTTATTTATGCAATCAGGTGTCTTTACGTTTAGGAGGAGAACAAGCCACAGCAACAGCTTGGCAACTCCACCTCTGGACTTCAGCCTGTAGATTAGTCCAGACTAAATTTAAATAAAATAGTGGTAGGAATGCAATGTTTGATTCTAATAGAACTTGACTTAAATATTGGTCAATATTGGTCAATGTCTGCCTTCCAGAGCTGCTGGGTGGCCACTCTGCACTTTCCAAAGTTAACCTTACCATTTCCCAGTCTCTGATTGGGTTTTGCTCGCTGTTTTACTGTTGTTAATTTTCTGTTAGAATTTACAGGATATTTAATTAACCACCATTTTAAGGTGGCTTGAGTAATTTGCATTCAAATCCATGAGGCTGCTCCCGGCACTGCAGGGTTTGATTTTTAATCCCCACAAGCAGTGGGAGCAGCTTCGGTGACCCCAAAAGTGGCTGAATTTAGGGCTGAGCTTCCTCCTCACCCCGGTGTCCTGGGTGGCTCCACAAGGACATGGAGCCAGAGGAAAACGCCGCGACCCCCGAGGTTTTTATTTCTAATATTTAGAAGTGGAAGCTCCCCCAGCTGAGGAAATGCTGCCAGGTTGTTTTTTACTGTATAAACCCTGGCTGAGGAGGGGTTATTTATTCTGGATTTATCCCTTGTGGACGTTCATGGAGGTGGGAGGGGATTCCTGCCCACACGGGAACGGGAATCCCGGAGCAGGGCAGGAACCCTGCTCCATGCTCCTCCTGCGGAAAGCAGGGCCTCAGGGGCAGCCAGAGAGTGTAAAAATTAAATTAAGCTTCTTACCAGGGCACGCTGAGCTCCCATTGAGCCAATTCTGTGCTTGTTTTTCCCCCAAAAGTGTTGATTTTGGTGTTGTAGGAGAAGCCAGGACAGCCCTGGAGCCAAGGCCAGCGTCAGCTCCACTCCTGGGGGGTCCCGCGGCTCCTGCCTCTGTGTGAACTCTCTCCTATTTATCTGTATGAAGAGAAATCCTTTATTTTTGCTAATAAAGACTTCCTAACGAACCAAGCCTCTGTCCTGTTCTTCCGAGCTGTTAACAGGGTTCTAAATCAGGAACAAAGTTTTTCCCTCGGTGCAACAATTTCTAGGTCTGCTTCTACCCAGGCTCCAGGCTGATGTGGGTCAGTGGAATCGCTGACTTTGCCACAAAAAGATCATTTTTGTTCTCAGCCAAACCTGCACTGAGAGCTGGAAGCAGGTCTGCTCTGCGTGCTGCCCTGACCCCTCTGCACCTCTTTCCATCCCTTTTATATCAGTTTTGTTCCCTAGGGAGGCAGCAGGCAGCTCTCAGAGCCCCTGGCACCAGCTCAGAGCAGAGCAGGGACCCTGCCTGTGGAAAAGGGCAACGTCAGCTCAGCTGTGGAGAGTTTCTCAGTAGAGCTCAGTCACTCTGCTTCAATAACCACAGGAAGGAAGGGGATGGGATCCTCGTGCAGCCCGTGGAGCGAAGGGTTCCAGTTACCTGATGGAGCTGCTCGATTCAGGAGGGAAAGGAGGCAGAGCGAGCCAGCGTTCTGGGTGGGACAGGAGGTGGCCGGGCAGGGAAATGCAGCTGAGCAGCTCTGACACCGGGCTGGGAAGCGGGAGGAGCACGGGGAGCTGCT
>VYZT01000014.1:0-10881 GCA_013400735.1 Pomatostomus ruficeps
CTTTTTCCAGGGTGCAGGGAGTGGATTCCTGAGCTGACGCTCCCGTTGGAACAGAGCCCTTGGTGGGGTCGGAGCAGTGGGAGGTGACAGTGACCCTCAAAGCAAAGAGACACCCGGGATCCTCCCCGCTGCCGAAACACGTGTTCCTTGGAGAAACCGGAGGAGTTTCCAGAGGAAGGGGCTGTGTCTGACAGCAGTTTTACACTCCCAGCACACAGGATACCTGATCCTGACGGGAGCTTTGGGATGCTGCTGCAGCACACGCCGTGCATAGCAATAACGCTAATGAATCCCGTCCCTAATTGTCCCGCTCCCGGGGGTGACAGGAGCTCCCTGTCCCAAGCCCTGCTCGGGGGAGGGAGGGAGGTTGCTGTGGAGATGCCTTGAGGGATCCCACACTTCGGAGCCTGACTTCAGGTGCAGGAATAAGCAGCACGAACGGGCCGGAGAGACAAAGCTGCCCTTCTCATGGAAATGCCTCTGGTGTGCCGGGAAGGGAGGCAGGGAAGCAGAGGGGCTCTAGCCATGGAGATGCTGCATTGTTTCCCAGTAATTAGCATGTTTTCCAAAGCTTTCCACGAGCCATCAGCAGCTTTTTGAGGGGATTTTGCCAAGGAGCATTTAAATGGAAATCCTCCGGAAATACAGATCCTCTGTTCGGGGTCTCCCTGGAAGGTAGCGGCTTCCCAGGGGAAACGAGCCCCCACCTGCTCCGTGGGTTTATGTGGATCTCAGATCCGCGGGATTTTCATGTGCTCCGGTATGGAAACATCATTCCCGACTGCAGCCCCTCTCCTGTGGCGCTGCTCCCCAGCCCCAGGTCCTGCTCCTGCATGGATACAGGATGGTCACTGCTGCTCCTTTCCACCCAGACCCCCACACTGCCGTGCCCGGGGGGTTCCCAGGGCACGGACACACACAGAGTGACTTCCCAAGGGTAAAAATCCATGGAATCATGGAATAGTCTAACTAGATAAAGCCCCTTCCAACCCCAAACCTTCTGTGAGTCCATGTGTGGCACCAGCGCTGTCCCAGTGGTGGCTGAAGAGATCCCGGGTGACAGTGCCAGCCACTGGGTGGGACTGGCAGGGAGGTCAGTCCTCCTCAGGGGAGCCACGAGGAGACACCTGGAAGAGTCACAGGCTGGAGCCATCCAGGTCATCCAGGTGTGCAACACCAGGTGCCTAAACCTGCATTTGGAGAGAGAAATTCCATCACCTGCTGGCCAGGAATGATGGAGACCCTGCAGCACCACCCCACAGCTCCATCCAGGTGCAGGTGTAGGTACAGGTGTAATGCAGGTACAGAGGCAGGTACAGGTGTAATGCAGGCACAGGTTCAGGTGTAAATGTAGAGCAGGTACGGGTATAAATGCAGATGCAGGTGCAAATGCAGCTACAGGCGCAGGCAGACACCTGCCCAGGGACAGCCCTGAGAGGTGTGGGCAGCGAGTGCCAGTCCCAGTGCTGCTCTCGGGGTGGCCAGGCTGCATCTCCCTCCTTAGATGAAGATCCTTCCACCGTCTCACTTCGCCCTTCGCCACTCTCTTTCCCAACCCTGTGGCAATCCAGACCTTCCCTGCCAAACCCCATTGTGACTTTCCCAGCTGGAGGTCTCGGTGACCAAACTGCCGGATCTGATTCAACCCCCCCCCACCCCACTTTCCCATACAAAGGAAGCTGCAGTTTTGCCCCTTTCCTCAAGGACAAGGAATTTCAGCCTGGTTTACTGTGCAGGCCTGTACCTGGGAGATTTTCCTGGCCCGGTGATTTATGCCAGGGCCTGAGTTATAACTCCCATTTCTGTTTAAAAGCTAAACACTCCAACAGTGGGGGCTATTACTGTCAGCACGTCCCAGCTCCCGAGATCCAATCGAGCCAGAGCCGACATCATCTGGGTGTTTGTCTGCCTGATGGAGCTGCCTTGCTTTCCCCTCCCTCACATATTGCTGTCTCAAGGACTGTTTTCCAAGCAACAATTCATGTCTCCTTCAGTCATCAGCGAAAACAATCAAGCTCAATTTTATTTTTGGCAGAAATCAAATGCTAAATGAGATCTCGGAATCATAAACAAGAGTGATGTCGACGAATCAGAGGGAATTCAGAGAAGAGTGGCACAGATGATGAAGGGGAAGGAGGGACTGATGATCGGGAAAGATTAAAATAAGGAAATACAGCCAGGCCAGAAAAAGACTAATGGGGAATATAATGGCTGTCTAGGAATAGCCGAAGGGTGTAAACACTGGAAAGGAAGAAATATTGTCCAGAGTGGCCCAAAAGCAGTGGAGCTATGAATAAAGGTGATGAAACTCAACACAGGGAAATTCAGCCTGAACACCGGCAGAGATTTTCCCCATTTCTGCCGACCCAGCCTCTCCCATGGAAAGCAGGATAAACAATGTGCTCGAGTGTTCTGAGCCCGCCAAGGAGAACATCCCTTCAATAAATAATTGGCATTGGAACATTTTCAGCTTTCTGCTCTTTCCTCACAAGCAGCTGAGATGAATGAATAATCCATGATGGAGAGTTTACTCAGAGAATTTGGCTGTGGACATCACTCACACTCCACCGGTGAATGGATCACACCTCCCTTCAATTCATCTCACACTGGGTTTACCTGATTCATTTTTTTTTGGCAAAGGGTTGTACTGGATGCACTGAGTGCCCTTGGAGAGCTCTCTGTGCTGGCAGGTCCTGTACCTGACAGCTCTCCATAGAAAAAGGAAAAGTCCCCTGTCCTGGTGCTGCCCCCCCTGGGACACAGCGATGCAGTGGGGAGTTTATCTTTTTTTAGGAATGCTGCTTCTGGCTCCAGCTCATGCTGCACTGGTGCTCCTGGATGTGAGGTCTGGGTGGGATGTGCAGCCTCTTGGCACAGTGAGGATTGTTTGGGTTAGTTCAGAGTTGGCAATGGGCTCATTACCTGGCCCCACTGGCCAACAGGGAGCCAAAACCCCCCGTGTCAAATGAACACAAGCCAGGACCCACCTGGAGCCCTGCTAAGCTGTGCAGAGCCCTTTTGGGACCAGTCACAGAATCCCAGAATCACTCAGGCTGGAAAAGATCTCCAAGATCATTGAGCCCAACCTGTGACCAATCCCCGCATTGTCAACCAGCCCAGAGCACTGAGTACTCCCATGGGCATCACCAATCCTGTTCCCATGGGCATCACCAGTCTTATTCCAACAGAAATCACCATTCCTGCTCCCACATCTGCTGGTACTGGCCCCAGCTGTCCCAGCACCTGGGTGATCCCTCCTGATGTCCGTGATGCCTCGCACGTTGCTCTGTGTACATACAAGCCCCCGCAGCTTCTCACTCCAGCCCCGGCTCTGCCACATGTCACTGGGGGTTGCATGGGGCTGTCCCAGAGCATGACCCCCCAGTTAAACCCCCCCAAACCCCCACGCGTCACTCAGACCTGTCCCAGGGCATGGTCCCCCAGCTAATCCCCCCCAGACCCCCACGTGTCACTCGGGGCTGTCCCAGAGCATGGCCCCTGGGTGAAGCCCCCCAGGCCCCCCAGGTGAGGCTCATCCCCAGCAGGCACAGCTCTGCCCCGAGGCCACCACAGGGTTTGTGCTCCCCGAGTTGCTGGCTCAGACTGCTCGGGGTAAGGAATAACAAACACGGAATAATGAAAATCCAAACTGCCGGCCTTGTTTGGACCAAATAAACATCGGCATAGGGATGGATGGAAGGGGTGGGAATGGAGGGGTTCCCCTGGGCAGCCTGCAGAGCTGCACCAAGAGGTGCGGGGGGCATGCCAGCCATGCCAGGCAGTGCCAAGGGGACACCCACCAAGCCTGTCACCCATGCCACTATGGGGACACCCATGTTCCTGCTGTGCTGCTGCCCCAGTCATGGAGATGGTGCTGGGAACACCAAGTTCTATTCTTAATGGGCACAGGAGCCAGAGGGGTGAGGAGGACAGAGCAGTGCTGCTAGTGGAGCAGCAGAAACTGCCTTTCCTTTGTCATTCAGAACGTTCTTTTTTCTTTTTCTTTTTTCACTTTCTTTTCCTTTCTTTTTTTGATTTTTTTTTCCATGACAAATGGTGAAAACAAATTAGTTTTTACGAAGAACCAAATCACCATTAAGGTTTACCTGTACAGTCCCTTGTTCCCTCTGAGCCTGGTTAAAGATGAGGATGACAGGACACCTCAGGGTGGTCCTGCTCCTTTCCCTGTGCTGCTGGGGATGGTTCCTGATCCTGGCGTCTCAGCCACCCTGTGCCCCAGAAGTGCTCTGGGGGGACACAGTTCCTCGCTCTGACCTTAAAAAAAGAAGCTCTGGGAGCCACAGGGAACTGAATCATCTGAGGGCTGGGATGCTCCTGTTCTCGGGATGTGGGGGGCCCCAGCAGGAGCATCCCTCTGTCACCCTTTTCCGAACCCCCAGAGCCAGTGGAGTGGTCCCAGGTGTTCCTCTGGGAAGGAGGGCTCCAGCCTTGCCAGCCCCACCGTGCGCTCACCCAGGCTGCTCCACAGAGAAGCACAGAAGAGCCCAAATAGGAAACACATTGGGGATTAGTGGGAGAGATAATTCCAGCAGACGGGGCCGGCCTGGCCTTGATTAGTGCAAATCACGGCGATCACTGCTGGTTGCAATCCCAGCAGAAGCAATTCCTTTTTATTGTGCTTTCTTCCTGATTGTGTTTGGGGCTTTCCTTCCTCCGGTGTGAAGTTGAAGGGACCTTGACATGTAGTTTAGGATCAGATCAGGCCCTGTGAGGGAATTGCCATAATCTGATTACACAGGACTGTCCCCCACATCTGAGCTGAGTGACAGCTTTAATTGCACCTGAACTGTCCTAAAACTTCACTTGTTTTATTGAACAGGCAGAAATATTTCAGTTGAACACTCAGATTGTTATCGGTGACAGCAGTGCCTTGGTCCCAATTTGCACTGGGGGTGTCTGGCAGCCAAAGGCACTTCAGTTAAACCACCCTCAGGAGTGGCAGTGATGCCACCCAGGTGGTGCTACAGGGGGGCAATTTGGGCAATCCAAGCAGCAGATGCCAGTGGAGCCCCTGGCAGAGAACCTGGCTGCTCCAGCTGGATGTTCCCATGGGATGTGCCCTGGGATGGCTTTACTGGGCTGGAGGGTCCCTTGTGCTCAGGATGGCTCTGCCAGGCTGGAGGGTCCCTTGTGCCCTGGGATGGCTCTGCCAGGCTGGAGGGTCCCTTGTGCTCAGGATGGCTCTGCCAGGCTGGAGGCCGGCCGGACCCCGCCGTGCCCAGGGCTGCTGCAGGGAGAGGCTGAGGCAGCTCCCAGCCGGTCCCTCTGTGCTCCCCACACTCCTGCCCATGCTCCTGCTTCCCACCAATCATCACCTGCGGGAACTGGGCATTTCTCAGAGGAGCCAAAATCCCTCCAGGCAATGAAGCCGAGTCCTGCACAACCTGGTGCTCCCTGTGGGGATGCTCTGGGGCCAGTGCCAGGTCTGCAGCCCCACTCCAGGCAGAGCTGGGACAGCAGCGCCAATGTCCTGAGAGCCACCAAGGGCTCTCTGATTTGGGGACAGTTGGCAGCGAGGGCCAGGGGTGCCAGCTGGGCTGGTGACCCCAAACGCACCTGTGGCATTTGCAAACGTATCAAAGCATCCCAGGAGGGTGACAGTAGGTGGGGGGTCCTTCAGTTAATTGCGGGATGGTTTCTTTATCTAAAAGAAGGGATAATGAGTGTCCTTCAGGAAGAGCCAGCCTGGACACAGAGCAGGCTGGAGGGAGGCTCCGGGGCAGGAGTTCAGCCCACGACTTGCCCTTTTCCTCACCACCTCCCTGACTTTCCCTTTGTCCATCCTGATCCATTTAGGATCGCTGCTCATTCATCCCTACACTTCTCTCCCTCTCTCCCTGCCTGTCAGATTCCGCCCTCCCTTCATACCTGGAGAGATGGAATTGGAAGGTTTAGAGAAGCACTTCTGGAGGCAGCCCTCACCCTTTGTTTCTGCGATGGCATCTGGTGATAATAACAGCACAGCAGCCCCAGACCTCCTGGCTTCAATTACTTTACAGGATCAGCTAATCCCAGTTAAAATTACCTTTGTAACTGAAGGATAATTGTAAATCAGGCTCTCTCCTGCACTCGGGTGTGCTGAAAAATCGTTGCCGAGATGCTCAGTGTGCCAAGGTTGCAGAGATCAGCGGATGAGGAGCAGGCGCTGGGAGATGCTGTCCCAGAAGATCGGTTTTCTTTTCCAAAGCAAACTCCAAACAGATGGGCCCTTTTTCCCAGTGGCTCTGTGGAGTGGATGGGATTGAAGCGAAGGAGAGGAGATGCTTCACAAGGGGTTTTGCCTGGGTTATTTTCAGTCTCCAAGGATTGAACTTCTCCCAGGAATGCTCCAGCTTGACAGATCTGCCGTGAGGAGGCTGATGAAGAAGGCTGATGATGAAGGAAAGCTGCCGGAGCTCAGGAGAGATCTGGCGGTGCCCTCCTGCCTCAGGATTCTGGGAGCAGTGTCCCCAGGGCAGCTGTGCACCCCTCATCCAGCGGGACACAACCAGCACAGAGCCCCTGGTCCAGGGAAACACCACGAGAGGCTGCAGGCACAGTGAGGGCTGGGTCTCTTCATCATCAGTTTTTACCAATTTTATCTTTGTTGTTCTCAGCCATGACCAGAACAGGGAAAGGTCTGATGGGACAAGGGGGATGGTTTTAAACTGAAGGAGGGCCCAGTTAGATTGGATTTATTTTTTAAAATGACTGTGGTAAATCCCTGGCACAGGGTGCCCAGAGAAGCTGTGGCTGCCCCTGGATCCCTGGAAGTGCCCAAGGCCAGGCTGGATGGGGCTTGGAGCAACCTGGGACAGTGGAAGGTGTCCTTGCCCATGGCAGGGGGTGGAATGAGATGAGCTTTAAGACCCCTTCTAACCCATCCTAGAATTCCAGGATTCCATGATCTCTTCTCTTGTTGGAGCGTCCCTGGGCTTTCCACCACCTCAGAGTCTCAGGACATCTCTCTGGTTCTGCCACTGAGCAAATCTTGCCACGATTTTTCTTTACATAGCAGATAAATGTCTCCTGAACTGCTTTATCCAACCGCTGTGTTCTGCTTTATCACTTTGACCTTACAGTAACTTCCACGGCAGTTTCTGCAAATTGTTCCTTTAAAAGCTGTGATTCCCTGGCTGTAACCCAGCTCTCGCTGTGGTCACCTCCTCTCTGCCCAGCCCTCCTGCCAGCCTTGCCCTAGCATCCATGGCAATTTCACCACCTGCCCCTGAGCAGCAGATTTATTTTCCCTGGCAGTTTAGCTGTATGCCCTGATGAAGGATCAGACAGACTCTAAAGGCTCGAAGACTCAATAAACTTTATTAAGTCCATGACAAGCTGAACACACTCCTCACAGACTCCGACATGGCCCCAGGTTCCAGGCATTGCTTGGTGCATCCCACAGCAAACCCAAATCCAGCATTGTTCGGCAGAACTTACCCACAACTGCAGAACAGACCCCTAAAAAAATAATAAATGAGGCAGGTGTATCCCAAGATAAATCATCCGGTCAGGTGCTGCCAAGAACAGCGCGGAGTTAATCCTGAGCACGTAACTCTTCCCATGAGCTGCCCTGGGGCTGTGTCCTGTGACCACAGCGGGGCCATCGGGGCTGCTCTGGCTGCCTGGCAGGGATGGAGAGCCCCTGGCAGTCCCAAGGGTGCCTGGGCACAGGGGGACATGTGTTCAGCCCCAAAACTCCCACCAGTTGTGCCAGCAAGGGTGGGACACAAGGTGCGGGGCAGGGCGGGCAGCAGAGCAGGGTCATACACCAGCAGAGCAGCTCTGCCCCTCTCCCTGCGTGCAGGAGATGCTCCTTCCTCCCTCCCGTCCAAGGGTTTGACAGTGCAGGGAGGGAGAGAAGGGGCCGCCCAGGGAATTTTCCTAATTAAAGTAAGGGTTAAACCTGAGCAGCACAACACCCCGGGAATGCAAAGAGCAGCAATGTCATGTGCAGCCTCTGCCTGCAGCGGGGCTCCAATAAAGGTTTGTGATGTCTGGGGTTAGCGGAGAACTTTCCCAAAGAAAGATAAAAATGGGGAAATAGCGGCATGATCAATGCTGCTATTTGGTCTTCCTCAAATTGTTTTTCTTGTGTAAGTGTAGCCCAGCACTCCGGTGCCATTAGGCCTCTCCCCTATTTTTCAGTCTGCTTTATGAAAGCTATTGATCTCCAGCTGCTCGAGGATCCGCCAGCCCTGGCTCATCCCAGCCCATTACAGACTCTGCTCCGTGGTGACGAGGGATCGATGCTGTCCTGGGCACGCTCACGCTCCAGCCCGAGTGTGGCTTTATTGATCTGTGGGTTCTGGGGTACCTGGGGACACTGGCAGGTGATGGGGGTGCCAGAGGCAGTGGGGAACGGGCTCGGATCACCCAGCAAAGCCCTGCTCCGGCAGCAGATCCGACTCACTGCCACTGGACTCGCCTTAATGATCTTTGATTTACCTCTTCCATCACATAAATAATTGCGAAAGGCCAGGAGCCTGCTCAGAGGGAGGATGAGGGGGAAGGCAGAGGCATTTTCCTGTTTCCAGTCACAAACCCGTGACATTCTGCAGAGGAGTGAGGCCGTGTCTGTGCTGGCACCACCCGCCCTCACCTGCCCTGTTCCCTCAGCACCCGAGGGCTGCAGGGCATTGTGGGGGCCAGAGAGGATTAAGGAGATTTCCACAAGTTATCCGGGAGGGATTTACATGAGTTTGTTCAAACACAAACCCCAGGAGGCTCCATGGCTGGAGTGTGTGCCCAGGGAGAGGCAGCATTCTGTAGTCCCAAGGCTCAGGGATCGGTCACGTACCCAGGGGTCTTTCATTCTCTTTTCTGAATTACAGCACCAAAACTAAAGGCTGTTCACCGGCAATTTTGTGTTGAAACCAAGCAGAGTTATTCTATTACCCAGGTTGCCACTTATAATGCAATCCTGCTCCAGAGGTGGAGGTGACAGCTCTTACAGGTGTCAGAAGAGTTTTGCTAAAAGGGTGAAAATTTGGGTGTTGGGAGAAGAGTGTCCAGAATCCCTGACCTGGGGCCACTGCTGGTGTCCAGAGAAGTGTTTTCCCTACACTGCTTGTAGAAATCAAATCCCACAGCAGCTGCTTGTCCCCATCTCCATCCTCCTGCCCACAGCAACAGAGCTGGTGACAAACATCTCCATCCACCCCAGCACAGCAGCCAGGCATGGCCAGCCCGGGAGAACCTCATTTCACAAGGTGGCAATTAAAATTTTATGCTCTGAGTTTTCCCTGAATGATTTTAAACCATCTTTTCTGATGACTTCCTAGTAGCAAGTTGAGTAAATTAGAATCTGAATGCAATCAACATCCTTGATTCCAACGCCAGCCGGGGTCCGTCGGGGAGGCTGCGTCTCTGCAGCTCTGCCTGACGAGGAAGGTCAAGGGCTTGGGGTCCTTGGAGGCTGTGCCCTTGGAGTATTGTCAGAGGGAAAGGAACACCAGAAAGTAGGACACGGTCCCCCAAGTAGCGCAGAAATCCCACCCAGCTCAGCAAACTTTCCTTCTTTTCCTCATCTGTGCGTTTTCTGTCACGTCTCAGAGATGGGACTTTGATGGTAAATGAAAAAAGGAGCTGCAGCAGCAGCCGAACCAGAACCAGCCCATTCCTCTCTGTGGGGCCTGGGAGGGCACAGGGGCAATGTTCAGCACCCACTGCAGGGGCCAGGGGTGCTCTCAGGTGCTCCTAAAGGGATCTGGCGTGGAGATCTCATTCCCTGAGTCAGCTCCATCTCCTCTCCACCACTGCCCCGGGCATCCCCGAGCTCCCAGCCGTGCCCGCTGCTCCCAGTGGCTCTGCGCTCCCATCCTCACCTGCAGCAAGGCGATGTCTCTGCAGGAAGGTCCTCGGGGGCTCTCAGCCTCCAGCTCCCCCACACTGACCCTGTGTGCTGCAGGGAGGCCCCGGGCTCGGGAGTTTGGGCGGTGGAGCTGATCAGTCTGTTCAGTCACCCACAGCACGAGTTGTGCAGTGCTCAGCGGGGTCAGGACATGCCAGGGACATGGGGAAGGACACGTTCCTGGGCTCAGGACCAGCAGAAGGCACAGGCTGGGCGTGGGCCATGTGCCCAGCGCACATAGGGACGTGCCATGTCTGCTGGCACTGGGAACACTCCACCCAGGCAGCCTCGCAAACACACTTAAAACTCTCGGAGCACGGCCACCAGGAGAAACCTTTGGATGGAGACAATCCTGCTACACAAGGAGAGGGGTGGGAGAGTTTTCCTTCCCAGTTACCAGCTCAGAGGCTCTGATACGCTACAGCTGCAGGGGAGTGGGGTCACTTCCCCTGGCCCTGGTGAGCTCAGGATGGCTGGGACGCACTCAGGCTTTAATAAATCACAGAACAGCACAGGGAGCTCAGGCAGGGGCTGCTGGCAGCCCACGCTCCTGCACCAGTCCTGCTAAACTCAGCTTGCAACCAGCACCACCATGGGATGCCAGGGATGGGACCCTCCATGGTGGGGAGATACCCAGGATGTGCCAGCGGCCATGGGCAGGTGATGTCCAGGATCACTTCGAGCCAGTGGCCAGTCTGGGTATTTCCCTGCAGAGGAGGAGCCATCCCGGAGGCAGGAGCTGTATCCTGGCCCAGGAGGAGCGTGGCGGTCCCTGGGGAGGAGCAGCTCGGCCATCCCAGGCGCTGTGGTGGGTACCCCGGCCGGGGCTGCTCCATTGCCCAGTCCCATCCACGGAATGAAAGCCGGGATTGTTTCACCTCCCGCCCCGGAGCCGGAGGTGTGTAAACAGCAAGAGCCGCTCCCAGCACACTCGGAGCGAGGGAAAAACGAGGTGTTGAAAAGATGACAACAGGAGTTCACCTGGGCAGGGAGCGGGGGCGGGAGGCGTAGGGATTGGGGAGGGTGGG
>VYZT01000014.1:20411-92338 GCA_013400735.1 Pomatostomus ruficeps
TCTCTGCTCTCGCCACTGGCCCTGTTCCTCACAGCCCGTCTCGCCCTGTCCCCCTTCGCTGTCCCCTCCTTTGTCACCCCGCGGGAAGCCGGTCCCGCTGCCGGCGCTCGCAGGTGCCTCGGTCCCTCCTGCGCCCCCCGAGCCGCCCCCGCTCCGGTGCCCGCGGGCAGCTCAGGCACCGCTGTCACCTCTGTGACCACGAGAGCGGATGGGAGGGCCATGAGACCCGTCCCTGTGTCCCGCTCCTCGGGAGCTGCCCCGTGCCCGCGCTGACGGCCCGGGGCGAGCACCGGCGCTTTTCTCCAGCCCAGAGCAGAGGTCTGCGGCTTTGGGTGAATATCCCAGCTTTGATCCTTTCTCCTGGCTGCGGTTCCCTGTTTACACAGACAACCACAGCCCTTTGTATCCGCACTCATCAGCTCCTCGGAGGCGTTTCCTGATCCCCACGATACGGTCCCAGTGCCTGCGCGGGGCTGAGCCACATCTCCGCGCTTCCCAGCCTGCCCCGACACATCCCCCCGAGCTTCTCGGCACTGATCCGGGTTTGTTGATGGTGGCAGCCGTCCCAGACAAACCCAGGGGGGGAGACGGAGCTCTCCTCCCCGGGCAAGCACGGCTTTTGTTCCCCAAAAGACCAACGTAGGAGGAGACCCACCTGGAGCAGGCAGCGCACGGTGAGCGGCGGGCAGCGCTCCATGGAGGACATGCCTCGCTTACTCTGCCGCTCCTTCACGTGCATTAGGGGGTTTTTGGTTCTGTTTTATATTTTTTTTCCCATTTTTTCTTTTATCCTCCCAGCCCTTCTGGCAGGCTTTTGACTACACATAATGACTTGGAAGGTGCGGCGAAGGCTCTGGCAGCCGCGGCGCGGGGCGGGAGCTCGGCCAAGGCGCGGGGCCGCACAGTGGTTTCATCCCATTTGCAAACTATAAGGCTGCCTTTGAGCGGGGGGGCAGAGCAGGGAACATGTGCTAAACATCATGTCGGGAAGCTTAGCGCATTACGGGGAACAGCGCTGGCCACGCACAGACGGAGCTGCTCCGCGAGCCGCGAGAGGCAGGCGCAGGCAAGGACTGTCTCTGTTGATTTAGGACTGGGTGAGCAGCTCTGGCAGGGCAGGTAGGATGGGCTTCTCCAGGTGTTGCAGTCGAGCAAGTGTCAGGGTGGCATAAATCAGAGAGCTTGGCCCGTGTCTGTCAAAGCCTCGAGGAGAACTCCACAGTGTCTGAGGGCGCACAGAGGAGCACAGGGTAAGGAGATGGAAGGCAAGTCCTTGGGAAAATAAAAACCCAGACTCCAGCCTGCAGCACGTGCTTCCAGGCTGGGTCCCAAAAATCTTCCTCAGCCACCTGGGGTGGCACAGAGACGTCTGCTCCTGCTTAGCACCGCTGTGTCCCCAAGGGGTTCATGTGCCTCCAACAGCCGCGGAGTAACCGAGTGACCCGCTCATCAACCACCACCCCACCCACGGTGTTTGTGTGCTTCCCTTCCTGCCGTTTGTGTGCTTCCCTTCCTGCCACCCAGAGACCACGACATTTGATGTCCTGAAGTGGACCCTAGGTGTCCAGGGTGCTCTCACAAGCAAAATACCTGCAGGACTGACAGGCTTCATCCATCATCGCGCTCCTTGGGATGGTGGCACGGACGGAAGAGCAAACTTCAGAGCTGGAGTTGTGTGTGCTGACTGACGGGATCGGCCGGGTCAGGTTCCCTGGGATTTCAGAGGAAGGTTCAAAGCTCCAGTTAAAAACTGGCATCTCCCCTTCAAAGGAATTCTGGTGTGTCCCTCACTTTCCCCACCCGTTGTGGCAGGAGAGCGCCGTGTCCGAGCAGGGGCTGCTGACAGCTGCAGCCAGACAAGAGTCCAAGGGTCCTGCAGAGACAGAAGGGCTTTTCCAGACCTTTTTAAACTCTGAGCACCCACAAAATGAAATGCCTGGGTATCAGTTTTGGGAAAGAAAAAGGATCAAAGCAGCAGAAGGAAAGCTGAGAGTCTTTTGGCAGATGGAGGAGGATGTTCTCCCTGCCAGGCCGAGGGTGAGCACAGGCCATCCTACACACTCCACTGCGGCCACAGCTCCTGCCCTGCTCAGCCTCAGAGCATCCACAGGGCCAGGCAGCGGGACCGGTTCAGGATCAGGGGGGATTGGGCTGGGTTGTGCTGGGCAGACCCAGCTGCTTCCAGCAGGGTGGCAAAGATGCTGGGCCAACAGCTCAGAGCGTGCACAGGCTCAGAGCCTCTCCCAACCGCTCCAGAGCCCAGCTGCACATCAGGAATGTGCGCCTAAGGCTGGACACAGCTCCCCCTTCCCTGGCGTGGTAGATCTCCCTGGTGATGCTCCCCATCCCAGTGTACAGAGAAGGCTCCTCAATGGCATCTCAGTGGCTGTGACGTTCCCTGCTGCTGTCCCCTCACCCCACACTGAAGCAGCAGCAGGTCCCACATGGATGCTGCACCACCAGGGCTGGAGAGATGCTTTTCCTGGTGCTTGTGCTCAACCCCAGCATGTGAGCAAAGGGATGAACCCACAAACTGCCAACCAAACCTGTGGCTCCTGCTGCCTCTGGCGGCACCTGGCACAGCACTCACCAACCTGCTCGGCGCTGGGCAACCCTGCAGCCAGAAAGGTTTGATACCCAGGAACGCAGTAGTGGCTGGGTGCTGATAGTCACACATGTGGCACAGGGACAGCTCCTTCCCTCCAGTGCTCACGGCTGCGAAGGAGAGAGGGAATAACCCTCACCTGACAGGTGTCACAGTGGCGTCTCCCCTCTGTGACCCGTCTGGTAGGATGGAGGCAGCAATTCCAGCATCAGCGCTCCCTGAACCAGTCTGGCTGTGCAGGAGGCCCTGGCACTGCCCCCCATGCCAGGCGGGGTGGCAGGAGCCCCAGCCAAGCGTGGGCAGGAGGACACAGCTAGTGTCACCCCCTTTCCAGCAGCACCTCTCTCTGCTCCGCTGCTCCCTCCCCTTCCCTTTTTCCATTTGTTTGTTCATTCCTTCTTTATTCGCCACAATTGTCCTTAATGGAAACAGCATCTCAGCAGAGTCACCCCGCAGGAAAGCTCGAGCACAGAGGGATTTTTGTAGATGGCTTTAATAAAAACATTGAAGGTCTGTTGTTCTTATAGTGCTGTGTGATCCATTAAGTCTATTAAATACAACAGAGGAAAACTGTGAAAAAAGCCAGAGGAGGCCATGATGTCACGAAAAACAAATGAGCCGGGGCTGCTTTCCTGCTCCTCTCCAGTTCCACGGCTCTGCCCTGTGCCTCCCTGGCTCTGCCCTGTGCCTCCCTGGCTCTGCCCTGTGCCTCCCTGGCCCTGCCAGGGTTCTGTGTTTGGTCATCCCTCCCTGGCCACACGTGCAGGTCTCTGTGTGTGCTTGGTTTCCCACAAATGTGCACTTCATAGTTACTAATCCAGAGGATATTAAAGCTGAGGAACCAGGAGATCGGCTCCTCCCTGCTGCAGACAGACTCCTCCCCAACACGCGTGTGCTGGGCCGTGTCAGCCGCGTGTCAGCCGGGGTCTGGCTGTGCTCTATAAACCCTCTAAAACCTCTTTGTGCCCTTTAAAACATCTTTGTGCCCCTTAAAACACCTCTGCACCCTTTAAAACATCTCTGTGCCCCACAGACCGCTCACCAGCAGCACACGGCCATGGACATGGGGATACGTGTCCCCTGCCACCTGCCACAGCTCAAGTCTGGCCAGAGGCTCCAAGCTGAGCCTCAGCAAGGCTGGAATCCAGCCTTGGCTCCAGGACAGATGCTCCATCACACTCAATACCAAGTGGCTGTGAAGAGGTGGAAGGAAATGTGCCAGGAGGGAAGTGTTCATGGCTGGGGAGAGGCTGCAGGGGTGAAACTTCTTCTGCCAGGAGAAGAGGTGAAGGTGAAGGCAGGAATGGGATGACTGAGAGCAGGCAAGGACATCATGGCATGGGATCATCATGGCATGGATCAGCACCATGTGGCATTGTCATGGAATGGGATCCCCCCCAGTACGTCACAAACAGCTCCAGCTTCCTGTACCACCCAGGCCTCTCATCACCACCAAATCCTCCTCAAACGCAAAGGCTGGGCCTCCCTGAGCTCCAGGTCTGATGTGCCCTCTGGCAAAGCTGTGGGTGTCACCACCAATCCTCTCCTGACACTGCAGTGACGATGGAAAGCCTGGGAAGTGCCTGGAGATGCTCTGCTTGGAAAGCACCAGGATTACTCTGCATTTAGCTCTTTATCTCACACATGTCTTTGTGCATCCTGGCTCGATCTCACTCTGATTTGAGCCTTTATTCCTCGAAAAGGGATTTAAAGGAGGTGGGAGGCAGGGAAGCAGGGGTGCTGAAAGTGGTTCACCCAGGAGAAGGAGAAGACGCCCGTGAGTACACGAGGGGCTGAATCCCCTGCACTGCTTTAGCGCGTGGCCACACCACAGCCTGGGAAGGTGACCCTGAGCAGATCCCTCCGTGAGCCCAAGGAAATGGTGGGACAGGCTGGAGCCAGCCCCCCATGGAAAACCAGCCTGGGCCCCCAGCAGCTCCAGGGAGCGCCACAGCAAGCAGGCATTCCAGCAATTCCGTGCGCAAACAACACAGGATAATCCATCTCTGCTGTTTATTTGCCCAAGATAATTTTTTTGTTGACGCTCGAGAACCTTCTTCCTCTGGTCCCCCTTCCCTGGGTTCTAGAAAATGTTAACTCCTGGTCTCGCAGTGGCACCAGAGCCCTCCCAGTGCTAAACTGGGAAAGCTGGTGAGACCTGGACAGGCAGTGACTGGGAGACACCGCAGAGGTGGCCAACGCTGGGTTTGAGCCTGGGCATGGTGAGCAGGGAGAGCTGCTGCTGCTGCTGCTGTGTCCCCTGTCACCCCCTGTAGTGTGCTGTCCCCTCCACAGTGATGCCCTGGCCCTGCTGCCCTGTCCCCATCCACCCTCACCCCCCTGCAGTGTCCCCTCACCTCCAAAGTGATGCCCCCCCAGTCACTGCTGGGTTGTCAGTGCTTGCCCACCTCCTTGGCCCCCCTGCAAGACCTCCCCTTGCCCCCCAACAAAGCCCCTTTGTTGATATTTGAGCTGTTAGACAAAAATAGAGCCCCCTCCAAAGCAGCCTCAGAGGTCGGGATGCTCCAGCCCCAGCCAGATGGGCTTTCTCCAGGAAGAGCACAAGGAATCAGTCACGTACAGGGAGATTTTATCCCCTGTGTGTCCTCCCACGTTCTGCCGGGCTGTGGTTTGTACTTCTGGAGTTGCTTAATCACCCCTGTTGGACCTGCCTTCAAAGACGGTGCCTAATCCCTTCTGGAAGCCTCCTGATACCTTTGGCTACTTCCCCGTTTTGTGGCCATGAATTACGGTGGGCCTGGCCAGTCCTTCCTCAGCATCAGCCCTTCTGGCCCTTTTCCATCCCCAATGACTTCAGAGGGATGTTCAGACTTCAAACAGGCCCCCAAAACCTGTCCTCCCTGTACATCCACTGCTCCAGTCATTGGAATGGTATTCCTGGCTGTGGCACTGGGGAACCATAGACAGTATTTGGGACCAAAGCAGCAGAGAAGGGCTCTGTGTGCGGTTTCCAGCAGAGGAACAATTTGTAATTCTGCTTTTATTGTCCTGGTACATGAGGGAAACATCATTTTGCCAGGAAGTTGTGCCACAATGATTTACAAGGATCAGCTTGGGCTGCTCAAGTGAAAATAAAAAGGACTAAATCACAGAATCCCAGAATGGTTTGGGTTGGACAGGACCTTAAAGCTCATCTCGCAGGTTTATGTGCCCACAATTCCACCCACCACAGGCACAGCTCCCGGCTCTGCTCCCAGCATAGCGGGGCATCCCCAGAGTGTCACCAGCTCCTCTGGCCACCCAGCCATGGGGACAGCTCTGGCATGGTCATGTTCAGGAGCCACCACAGAGAGCATGAAAAACCCAGCACAGATTCCAGAACCCACATCAAAACCCACTCGCAGTAGAAATACTGTGAAATGCTCCTTTTTGGGGGCACCTACAGCAGCTTGGCCAGACCAACCCTCAGATCAGGACCTCTGAAAGTGTGAGGCTTTTCCTCTTCCTTCAGGGACAAAGTGCAGGTGTCTCTGCAGGGCTCTGCCTCAAAGCCAGCGCGAGCAGGAGAATCCTTGATTGTAGAATTGGGTCTGAATAAAGAAGTCTGGTCTAGGAATAACAACACTCGCAGCGATGGAGTGCATTATATAATGTCCTATAATAAAAGATATTATGGCATTACCAGGAGGCAGGAATGCAGAGGGGAGGAAGGAAGGAACAGACGTGACAGTGATAAATCAATCTGGGGAAGAAATACCAAATGCAATATACTCTTCGTCTCCTTTTGTTTGAGGCTCTGTAGATGTTCCCGGGTTTGAATAACGGAGCTGGCAGGAACCTGCTCCTGCATCGAGCGGAGTTTATTAAACCCCTCTGTAAACAAGCTCTGCCAGGCACCTCTCCCGCTCCCCCTGTTCCTCTCTGGCAGCTGTTGGACAGATGTGCAGCGCTGCCGGGCAGGGGGGGCAGCGCTTCCAGGTGAGATAATTCATCCTTAAATTGCTCCCGATGAGGATAATGTGGGATGTTAGGAAGCTGACAATAAAATTGGTTCTAAAAGTTGCCAATTAGGGAGGAAACGGCGAAAGAGGCGAGGAGAGACGGCGGCTCCCTGATGTGGGCAGCGAAAGGCTGTGGTCTCAGCTGGAGCTGGAGCTGGGGGGCAGAGCTCCCCCCAGCCTGCACCCCAAAACACAGAGCGGGGCTCTCTGCAGTGGGGCAGAGAATGCTCCCCGTTCCCGAGATGGTTTCACTGCTGTGGTCATGAGATAATTTAGCTTTCGAGGCCTCCCTTCAGCGAGGGGCTTAATCACACATCTCATTTCCAGCACTTAAGTGAGTCCATTGACTTCAATGATTTTCTTCAAAGGAACAACAGAGACATTTAAGGCACCGAGCCCCACTGGATCAGCCCTGGGCTCTCCTCCCAGGGCTCCAAATTGACCACTTGCTTTTATGTAGGGCTGGGTTTTTTCCCCTATCTTTGATGCTGTTAATTTACTGCTCTTATGACTTTTAACCAGAGCGAACAAGAGGGCTGCGATTATTTTTTTTTTTTTTTTTAACTCTGGAAATTAGAAGGAAAAAATGGTGACCTGTGACTCCATCCCAAGGTATGAGGTTGTCATTTCTCATAACATCTCCTGGAGTTTCACTCGGTCTGTCACACTGCTCTGGCCAGGAGTTTTAATATTGGCACAAAGGAAAATGATGGGATGACTGCCAATGCTTGGAGCTGTTATCTTAAGTAACATTAATCCAGTGTTTCTCAAGAATTCCAGGTAGATTTGGGGTTTCCTCGCACTGTTTTGGGGTGCAGCTCAATAGCTGGTGTGCAGCACAGCTGGTGAGAGGCTGCACGGCCTCAGCTGTCCCTTCTCTGCCACACAAATGGGCATTTTGGGGACAACTGAGGGACACAGCCTGGCCCAGTGCCACAACTTAACCCCACCGGTCCTTGGCCCCTGAAGGCTCTGAAGAATAAATGTTTCACAGCCGTGACTTTGACAAGCTTTGGCTTTCCATTCCCTTATTTATCTTTACAGAAAAAAGCAACATTTCTTCCCTTTCTGATGAGCATGGGGAAAGGAGGAGTGATTGCACCTTGTGCCACCAGCAGCTCCTCTCCAGTGGTGGCCGCAGGACAAGGAGCCAGAGCCCGGAGAGTCAGGTCCCTGCCGCCCGTGGGCTGTGCTGGGTGACACCCACGGGCCAGGCTCTCCTGGGATGGGGAAAATAAGGGCCAGGGAGCAGGGCTGGGCTGCCAGCAGGATCCTGGTTTCCTGGCTTGCAGCAGAGGGCTCAGCCAGAAGGTTGCTCCTCCTGTCCTTTTTCCCTCAGAATCAGGGACAGGAGCGAAGCTGGCAGGGATGTGTCCCCAGGACCCCTTCCCTCCGTGCCATCCCTCTGCCTCGGGCACCCTCCAGCCAACCTCCCCTCTCCTCTCTGCTCTCTCCTCTTTCTCTCCTTCCATTTCTGCTCCCACCATGACTTCCCCTCCCCGTCACCTCCACGCACGCCCTCTCTCCCCCCTGCCTTATCTCTGGATACCAAGGAAGATTAGACTTTTTTAATTACGGATTGGTTTGGCCGCGGTGTCTCCAAGCCTGGCCCGGCAGCCGGGCTGGCTCAGATGTTCCCGCGTGCAGCCTTTCTGCCTGGCTACACTTGTTTATTCCTCGTTCATTAGCTTTTTTACGTTGCTGGAGATCTGAGGCACTCACATGGCGCAGGAGGCTCGAAGTGACAGCAGTAAAAGCCGCTGCTAGTGAGATTATAGCTGCTCTGGGCTGCTGCAAGCGCGGGTGGGAGCGCTCAGGGGGCAGGGGCAGAGCACTGCCTTTGTGCCAGCTCAAAGGGCCCTGTCAGAGCACGTCAGGCAGCCTCCTGGAAAAAGGGAACTTTCCAAAAACCCATGAGAACTGGTTAATTTAACCCTTTGCCTGGTGGCCACCCCTCGGGAGGCTCCAGGCAAGAGGCAGGGAGCTGCCTGCGCTGGCTCTGGGCCCCACAACGGATCGTGCGTGTGCCTCATGCTGAGCACAAACCCTCTGTCCCCTTTATCAGCAGGTTTATTCTTATCTAATCAGGACAGAAACTTGGAAATCTCGCTGTAAGTCGAGTAGAAAATTATCAGTCCACAATCAAAACACTCCCCCTTGTCCTTAAGGCATTAATTCCTTGCGCTGGCTCCACTCACACACAGGGCACCGCAGAGCCCTTGGCACTGGCCTGGTGGCCCACTCAATCCCCCTCTCTGCAGCCACCCAGTGTGGTCCCTTCTCTCTCTCCTGCCCTCATTCCCTGTGGGAGAGGAGCAGGAGGGAATGCAGAGCCAAGCCCTGCACGTGGCCGGGTGCTGCTGCAGCTCCGGCAGCAGGGGAGCACATCTCCAGCAAACCCGAATTCCATTTAATCGCAGAGGATTCCTGAACTAGCGGGGCAGAGGAAGCTGGGCAGTGAAGAGGCCGAATGGTCCTAATCAGCTGCTCCACAGCCACCCCTGAAAGTGTTCAAAAAAAAATGTTGATGTGGCCTTGGCGGTGCTGGGGGAACAGTTGGAGTCTGTGATCTCAGAGGCCTTTTCCAAGCTTCTAGATTCCGCAATTCCATGGTTGTACAAATGTCCAAGCTCCCCATGGCCAGCCCAGGGACAGCCAGCATTGCTGTCACAGTGCTGTGACCCCTCAGGAGGGTTGGAGTGTCTCCAGGCAGCTCCTGCGGTCCCCTGGACACTAGGGGAAGAGTCCGGAAGCGTTGTCATCCCCCGGAGCCTTGCTCCTGGGAAAGGGGCTCCCTGCTCCCGCTCCAGGGTGTTTACACTGAGCCTGACAGATGGGCCCGGGCTGTGGATGTTTATACAGCACCTCCCGAGGCTCCAGATGGCCCCGAGCTCCCCGGCCGTGCTCCCCTCTCTGCTCCCAGCTGGGCTCCCCGGCCCAGAGCTCCACCAGCGGGGCAGCATCGGGACAGGGATGGTGCTGCCCTCTAAACACCCCTGCACTCATCCCTCCCCATCAAACACTGCTGGGGACTCTCAGGTGTCACCTCTGCCTTCAAAGTCCCCAGTAACCATGGCTGAGGTACCTCCAAAGCCAGTGAGGGAGGGGGAGGAAGCCCTGGAGAGTGGGGAACATCCCAGATCCCAGCACCAGCTTCTCCAAAGGGCTGTCCCCACAGGGCCAGCCAACACCAGTGCCACCCTGGGCTGGACATTGGTCCCCATGGTTGTGCATGGGGGATGGCTGTGGGGACACTTGGCATCAGAGGAGACAAAACCCCGCAGAAACAACATCCCTGTGCTTTGTACGGGTGCCATGTGGTGTGGTGTGCCATGCTGTGATCCCATGTGGCGTGGTGTGGTGCCACGTGGTGTGGCATGGTCCCTCCTGGCATGGAACTGCATGATGCTGTGGCGTCCCATGGAGTGTTGCAGTGTTCCATGGGCTTGTATGGTGTCCCATGGATTGGTGTAGTGTCCCGTGGGCTGGTGTGGTGTCCCATGGGCTGGTGTGGTGTCCCAAGGAGTGTTGTGGTGTCCCGTGGGCTGGTGTGGTATTCCATGGATTGGTGTGGTGTCCCATAGAGTGTTTCAGTGTCCCATGGGCTTGTGTGGTGTCCCATGGACTGGTGTGGTGTCCCGTGGGCTGGTGTGGTATTCCATGGATTGGTGTGGTGTCCCATAGGGTGTTTCAGTGTCCCATGGACAAGTGTGGTGTCCCATGGGCTGGTGTGGTGTCCCATGAAGTGTTGCAGTGTCCCGTGGACTGGTGTGGTGTCCCATGGATTGCTGTGGTGTCCCATGGATTACTGTGGTGTCCCATGGATTGCTGTGGTGTCCCATGGGCTGGTGAGGTGTCCCAAGGAGTGACATGCTGTGGTGCCTCCCAGTGCCATAACCAAGCCGTGGCACTGGCAGGAACAGCCCTGGCTCTCAGAGCTCCCTGTCACCCCCAGCTCGGGGCTGCTGTGGCATAGCTACTGTCACACCCATCAGTGCCTGTCCCCCAGCCAGCCTCTGCCAGGATCCCCTGAACAGCTGGACTCCTCCAAGGATGTTTCCCTGGCTTGGCAGAGGACGGGGCACGGGGGCCACACACCAGCCGTGACATTTCCCTTCCCTGGCCCCGCGGGCTCGGTCCTTCCGAACACACCCAGAACAGGCTGGAAGGGGGATAATTGGTCCCCTCCACACCGTGCGCAGCACCCAGGGGCACAGGCGTGAGAACGGGTCCCTTTGACGGTTTGCACCGTTCCAAGGGAAGCACATTTTTTCCCGAGTCCTAATGAATATTGCAGATTCCAAGGGCTCGGGGACATGAGCCCTGCCAGGCCGGATCGCGCTCTGCAGAAACACTTTGTCACTTGCTGTTCCCATCACAGTGCTTTAACAGCCCGGCACAGTCGAGCTCATGATTCCGGACAGCGAATCCCTTCAAAGCTCACACGGCCCCAGCTCCGCTTTCAGGTCATGGAAATGCCACTGTCACTTCGATGTCGAAATGTCCCCAACACGTTGTCAATAGGGATGTGAAATGCCCTGCTCAAGAGGAAGGGAGACAAAGGGAGCGGGGCAGCCACTGCTCCCGGTGCCCCAGACAGCGTTCCCAGAGACACAGCACCCACATTCCCAGAGAGACAGCGCCCACATTCCCGGAGACACAGTGCCCACATTCCTGGAGACACACAGCACCTGCATTCCTGGAGACACAGTGCCCACATTCCTGGAGACACACAGCACCTGCATTCCTGGAGACACAGTGCCCACATTCCTGGAGACACACAGCACCTGCATTCCTGGAGACACAGTGCCCACATTCCTGGAGACACACAGCACCTGCATTCCTGGAGACACAGTGCCCACATTCCCAGAGAGACAATGCCCGCATAACGGAGACACAGCACCCACATTGCCCAAGACACAGCGCCCACATTCCTGGAGACACAGCGCCCACATTCCTGGAGACACACAGCACCAGCATTCCTGGAGACACGGTGCCCACATTCCTGGAGACACACAGCACCCACATTCCTGATGACACAGCGCTCATATTCCCCAAGACACAGCACCCACATTCCCCGAGACACAGCGCCCACATTCCCGGAAACACAGCACCCACATTCCCCAAGACATGGCACCCATATTCCCGCAGACACAGTGCCCACCAGCCTGGCCCTGAGCCAAGGCGTTCAGTACTTCTCTCAGAATCCCACTCAGCACCTCTCTCAGCACCCGCACTGGCACCCTGCCACAGGCGCACCCCTGAAAAACAGGCAGGAAAAGGCCTTAAGGAGCAGCACCACCCCGTGTCACCCGCTGCAGCACAGGGACAGTCCCAGCGCTGCCATTCCCTGTCTGTGCCCATGTGGGTGCTCCTGCCTGTGCATGGGCATCAACACGCATCCCACACATCCCACACACATCCCACACACATCCAGCATGCATCCGACATGTATCCAGCATGCACATCCATCACACATCCAGCACAACCAGCATGCATCCAGCGCACATCTGGCATGCCACCATGATTCAGTGGCACTAGGACACGTGCCAGTCTGTGCAGGGACAGCCAGACGCTGGGGTGAGGGGCAGCATCCCCAAAGCTGTTTAATGCCCCGCCATGGAGCAGTAATCGCTCGGCTGGGATACGAGCATGGCCACAGGGCTGAGCACAGCAGCAACAGCAACCGGGGACTGGGAGCACAGTCCCTGCCCAGCCGGGGGGATTCTCGGGAGAGTGGGAAGGGAGCTGGCAGTGTGCCAGAGCTGTTCCATTAGCGCTCACTGCCTCGGCTGCCGCTGAGCTAAATAATAATAATAATATCGCTCATCCCCAGAGGCAAGAGGCTGCTCTGAGGAGAAGGGACAGGAAGGAGGAAGCTGCTGTCCCTCATGGAAAGGCCAGGGATTTGTGGCAGCAGGCACAGCCCAGATCCTGCAGGTGACAGGGACAGGGTGGTGGCATTGCCCACTGCACCAGGAGAGACGCTCCCATCCAGGTAACACTGGTGACACCTGGATAATATTTACCAACACCCCCAAGTTAATCCTTTTGGGTTTTTTTCATGGTGTCATGACACCACATTTTATGGCAAATCATTGTAAAAATTGCTGTGAGCACGTTATCTGCCGTTCTCCTACAAAATACAGTGAATTCCACATCCCAGCTGAGCCACACCATTTTGGGGACACACTTCCCATGGCTGCAGGATGCTCCTAGGTTGCCACTAATATTTACTACTCGTGTCTATAAATATTTAAACAAACCCAGCAAACGTTGGCCCAGTGAATTAAAATGTCTTCCTGTTGCTGAAGGAAATGTGGGAAAAACCCAAGACAAGGTGGTTTCATCCTCGTCTTCCTCCCCTGCTGGCATGTGGATCCCAGTCGGCTTTGTTCATCACGAATGGAACAGGATACAGGCAGTTAACCCAATAAATGAAATACTCACCTTTATTATCCACCAGGAATGGTCGTCTCTACCAGGCTGGCAGGAGTGAGGGGTTCCATCCTTCCTGGTGCTGCTGGAAGTGCTCAGGGAACACCAGGAAGAGCATTNCTCCATCCTTCCTGGTGCTGGAAGGACTCAGGGAACACCAGGAAGAGCATTTTTCAGCAGGCAGAGGCTGGTGATCAACCAGTCCTTGTGGTTTTCCCTTTTTTTTTTTAACAATTGCGGCAATAATTTCCTTCCCCACCTCTCTGTACTTTAATCACCTCTAACACGGGTACTTCTCGGGTAATTTGACCTTTTCAATCTCTCCGTGCACGTCCCCCAGCAGCCTTTGGGCTGCGAACAAAACAAACACTAAAATTAAACCTTGTTTTTAATCCTCGGTATTTTTGGTAGCGCTCTGCACTGCTGCTCCTTATTCCTCCAATCCATTTTTTTGGCAATCATTTCCCAGATACTTTAAACTCCTTCATCCAGGGAATGCTGTCTGGGGAAACAGGAGCCAGAGGAGTTCTCTGAAACCCTCAGCATCACCTCACTGGTTTGGGTAATTTTGTTTGTTGGTTTTAAAACTGTCATGAGAAATTAACTGCAAAGGGAAGTAGCTTTAATGTGAGAGATAAATAATTTTAAAAAACAAATTTTTCAACACAATTAAGCAAGAGGGAACTTTGCCATTTCCACCCTGGCTGGAGGAGGTGATGCCCACACCCCTCAGCCTCTTGGGGACATTCTGACACATGGAGCCAGCGGCAAATCCTCATGGTCTTTATATAAAAAGAAAATATTTTAAATGCTCCCAAGATGAAATTTGAGGCAGTTTCTGTCTGCAAGGGCACCCACAACACCACGGCCGTGGCCTCTCCAGCACAGCCAGGAGAGCTGCAGGTGCCTGACCCCAGTGATGGGGCAGAGGAGCTCCTGAACAGGTATTCCTTGGATCATCAAAAACATTTCTTTAGGCATTTTCATCTTGTGCAGGGAGATTTGTAGTAAAATCCTTCATTTCAATTTTAATACAATCAAATTTTGAGGAAGAAACAGGAATATTGGTTTCCTGGGCTTTGATTTTTTTAATATTAGAAGAAAAAAATAGACAAAGAGCAATAACTGAGCACAGCCACACATAAAAAAAACCCAACATTTCAAGTCCATTCTTTTTGACTGAGATTAAACCAAGCTGGTTTGGTTTGTACAGCAGAAAGGCAGTGCTGGGGGTCTTGGGTTGGAAAAGAGCCCACGAGGGTTCCCAGCAGCAGGAATGTCCCCTCCTGCCCCCGTGGTTTGTGGATTTGTTCACCTTGTGCTTGCATTGATGGGCCAAGAGCAGAAAGGGATCATAAAAACATCCCCAACACCATTCGTGGGCTGGCAGAACAGGGGGAATGGGAACAACAACAGCAGTGATCAGTGGAACGTGCCCCAAAAGGCAGAGCTCGTGTCGGCACTGCTGAGCCGTGCGGGCTCTGATTTACAGCGTCTTCACACCACGGCGGGAGGAAAACCCCTTCATTCCCGAGGAGCTTCTGCCGTGGCGCTCGGGATGTGCCGCTCTGGTGCTTCCAGGGCAATCCTGCGCAGCACAGCCTCCCGAGCTCCCGGGCATGGACCCCCGGCCCCAGAGCCACCCTGGGTGCTGGCTGCTCCTGCAGGAAGTGGGTCAGGGATGGAGGTCCTGCTCTCCGCGTGGACATGGTGACAGCAATGAGGTCACTCCCACGCTACCCAAGCGCTGTCAGGAGCCATCGCTCCCAATCCAGTGCTCCCAATCCTTCGCTCCCGAACCAGGGCCGAGCCCTGTTCCCCCACCTCGGGGTACCGCACCCAGAGCAGGGGGCGATGCGCTGGTGCCTATGGGGTGCTCCATTCTCACAGTGATAACAAACTGTGGGGGTAACCCAAGCCCTTCCTCCGCTCGTCCCCTGGCCGCCGGCATCGCTTCTCCGGCGGTTGGCTGCCAACAATTCATCTGCTGCCTCAGCTCATTATCTCTGTGGTGCGGCCAGGATGTGTTCTGGGTGGGAGAATTTGGGTCAGTGGGTTTCACAGGCCATTCCTTGAGATGCCCTGGCACACATTTAGTGTTTGGCATTCCATGTGGCACCAGCCACCCATCCCCGTGCCCATCTCTCTGCATCCTCCCAGCTCCAGGCAAGTGTCACAGGGACAGCAAGGGGGGCTCAGGCAGCCCCGGGGAGTGGGTGGGAAGAGGGCTGCAAGGGGCAGACAGAGCTGGGATGTTTTCAGTCTCCTCCTGTTTTCTTTTGCACGAGTCTGAATATTTTATCTGGCTGCGTGCATCGTCCCTGAACTTAAAAATAGCCGAGTTCCTTCCTGGTGGAATGGAGCAGTTTGCTTTTTCTAGATTTTTCACGCAGATTTCTTGTTCCTCTCACACCCAGTAATTGCTCCTGGAGCCAGGAGGGCGCGGGGAGGGTGCCTGGCCCTGTACACATGCACTCCCCTCCCCTCTGTGCCGCGGGGACATGGCAGGTTTGGGCATGAGGGTGTTTCCCACCTCCCCCGGTTTGGTTCGTGCTGATGCTCCGGTCCCACAGGGCACTCAGGACAGGATGCTGATGGGGACAGCAGATCTCAGTTCTGCTCTTTAATAACCAGCCACCCCTGCAGGGAGTGAACCCCCCAGATGGGCAGGGGATGGTGAGGGACACACGGGTCCAGGTCATGGAGTGAGTAACACTCAGTGTTTAAAAATAAATGGAGTTTTGGAGATGGCTCCTGAAGTTTGGTTGATTCTCGTGATGTATCCCATTCTCTTTGGTTTCGTGCAGTGAAAAACATGGACTGACAGACTTCCAGACATAAAATCTCCATTTCCTGCCACTGCAAGTGTTAGGGACTGTCACAGGACAGGAGGGGGGACACACCTGAGCTGGGGTGGGGAAACAAAGCTGTCTCCAGCAGCCACATCTGGGGTGCGTCTCCTCTCCTGGCTCTGGGCTGGTTCAGGCCAGGGTGAGTGAGGAGCCATCAACCTGCACTGCATTTCCGGAGCAGGTGGCA
This sequence comes from Pomatostomus ruficeps, assembly GCA_013400735.1. NCBI lineage: Eukaryota > Metazoa > Chordata > Aves > Passeriformes > Timaliidae > Pomatostomus > Pomatostomus ruficeps. Next base: position 36,456 of record VYZT01000014.1, read on the forward strand.
GTGGTACCCGGATCCATCTCTTGGCATTGCCAGGGTATCTCCCTGACAAAGGCACCGTGGCAGTTTGGAGCCTGGGAGCAGCTTTCCCTCAGCACATGGGGTGAAGGGATGGGTGGTACCACAGGGTCGGGTGCCAACAGCACCTTCTGCCCTTGTGCACTGTGAGAGTTGTGCCCGGACCTGTGTCCAGAGCTGTGGCCAGAGCTGTGCCCAGAGCTGTGTCCAGCTCTGTGCCCAGAGACATGCCCAGAGTTGTGCCCAGAGACATGTCCAGAGCTCTGTTCAGAGTGGTGTCCAGAGCTGTGACCAAAGCTGTGCCCAGAGCCGTGTCCAGAGCCATGTCCAGAACCCCTGGCTGGTGACACAGTGTGAGCAGACTGGCAGTGCTGCTGTGGTCTCTGTCACAAGCTCTGCTCCCCAGCCCTGCAGCTTTGGGAGGCAGGATGGGTGGGGACACGTTGCTGGGCCCACACGGGACAGGGGTAACTGGAAGCGACATGTGCCAGACTCTGTCACCCTCTCACCGGCCGCACATGCAGCCCTGCCAGAGCTTCTCTGGCATTTCTTGTCCCGGTGTTTATTTTAAAGGAATGTGACATCCTAGCTGTGCAAATGCCCTCTCCTGAGCTGGGAATGCTGTGCTACAGAGATGCCTGTGTAGGCAGACAGTCCTCATTCCCTGGAACTCCAGTGTCCTGACACATCCCAGGGAGGGAGTAGCAGTGCCAGGAGGAGCTGGGTAGCAGCACATCTTCCTTAGCTGGTGCCTACACATGGTGTGAAGTGACACAACGGATCCATGTCCCCTTGCTCAGCTCACCCCTGCACGTCTCTTGACCCAAATGCAGATTTTTTGCCTTCCCATATCCCCAAAGGAGCAGCAGCTCCAGGCTGGAAGCAGAGGGCACAGGACTCCTTACCTTGGCAGGATTGGTGGAGGGGCTGGGCCACCACCTGCAGCACCTCAGAGCCCTGGAATTCCATCCAGCCCATTCCCTTGCTCCCCTCCCTGCGAGGGATTCTCCTCTCGTGTTCCTGGAGCACTGAACACGTGTGACGCTGAGCCCCTCGCGTTCCCGGGCTGGTGTGAGCGGCTCCCGGTGCGTTCACAGCTCCTCGGACGTGCTGCGTGCGGTGAACTTCTCCCTCCTCCGGCGCCCCCATCCTCCCCCAGTCTCTCCACCATACGGACACAGCTGAGCAGCTACCAGATATTCAGAGCCGTGAAGGTTGATAAACAAAAGTGAGATAGGACATGGCACCAGAAAGACCTCAGCTAATGGAATTTTTAAGCTACTTAATTTGGGGGCTTGTCAACCTTGACAGCAACCTTTTAATAAATGATGTGTTGTAATTCCCACCTAGTTCCCTGGGTGCGGGGGCCGGTGCGAGGCTGGGGGGGTGGGATCTGGCGGCTGGAGATCCCGGCACGGGCAGCACACGGGATGGTGCTCAGCGGGGACTGCGGGGTGGCAGCGGGGACTGCGGGGTGGCAGCGGGTCCGGCTGAGCCGCAGCTCTGCCAGTGCCCCCGAGCTCGGAGGAGTTGGGGACGGGGATGTGGGGACACAGCTATAGCCCAGCGCTGAGCAGGGGTGGCCGGGTTGTGCAGCCTCTGGTGATGCTTTGGAACTGGGGAGCAGTCGCCGAGGGGACCCCAAGGCTGCCTTTCCACAGGGCAGAACCGCGGCTGTGCGCGGGGTGCGCAGCGCCCGCGGACCCCAGGGATCCCCGGAGCCGCGGGCTGGCCGGGGGAGGGGCAGGGCGGTAAATCCTCCTCCCCAGCCCGCAATCTCTGCGCTTTCCTCCGGAAAAAATCCTGCTGGCAGCTCCCGTGCCAAGGCGTGCGAGTGCCACCCAGTGTCTGCAGCGAGGGGACCCCGCGGGGGCACAGCCCGGCTGGGGGGCTGGGGAAAGGGGAACCCGGAGGATGCGGTGCCTCAGTGTCCCCAGAGTGTCCCCGCAGAACCCAGCAATGCAGCGAGCAAACCCCCAGCCTGGGTGCCCCCGAAGGCGCTCCAGCCACCAGCGCGGCATCGGGGCTGCTCCAGCGGCGGGGGCTGGAGGAGGCTGAGGCAGACCCCCCCAACACTGCCGGGTGAAGGCACAGACCCGCACCCCGTGTGATGCAGCAAAGGAATCCCAGCCCGCTGCCAGCAGGAATGGGAGGATACGGCTGGGGGTCCCTGGGGGAGCCCCTGGCCTCCAGGATCTCTGTGAGGAAGCAAGGATGGGGTGTCCTGGAGCCTTCGGCAGGAGGTTTTGCTCCAGGCAGGATGAAGCAGGGTACGTGCTTGGGTGCATTTAGCAGAGGATTTAAGGGGGTCTGGTCCACTCCCCATCATTTTGTTGTGGTAGCTGAGATTTGGCTCCAGACTCGCTCTGCTCCACACCCTGGCTGCGCCCAGCCCTGGAAGCCCTTTCCCTCCTTGTGCCCAGATGTTGCAGCACATCTGTCACACACTGGGCTCACATCTGTCACACACAAACCTGCCCGTCTGAGCTGGGCTGGCAGAGCCACGTGGTGGCACAGTGACACCCATCGTCTCCCAACCCTGCTATTCCAGGGGTCTTGCTCTTGTTTTGGCTCCTAAAGGCTCCCCCGAGAATGACCCAGAGCAGTTCAGTTTAGGAAGATGAGGTAACATGGAGTAAAACTGAAAACAGGAGGTGCAGCAAACCCGCTGGGCATTCCCTGTGGGCTTCCTGGGAAGGGGACAGGAGGCAGCAAGGGAGGTAGAAACCAGCACTTGTCCCTTGTGGAGGGCAGCCACAGGCACTGTCCCAGCCAGAACACAGAGATGATTCCGGAGCACCGGTGGCTGGGAAACTGCAGCAGCAGCTGGGGCTCCACAGTCACTGGAGGTGCAGAGCCTGGAGGAGAAGCAAAGGTGTGAGGAAGAAGTGTCCGGGCTGGGAAAGAGCCAGATGGCAGCAGCAGGGAGCAGATGGGAGATGGAAAACAACCTACACAACTCAGAGAGCTGAGGACGTGGTCCCGTGGCTGCATGAAGGGACATCCCATGGCCCCAGGAGCCATGGAGCTGCCACAGGGACGGCAAGGAACCCGCCCGGGGCTGGCGAGGCAGCAGCAACTGGAGTGGGCTCCATGGGTCTCCTGCCCACAGTTCCAGGCTCCTGCAGCACCTCCGGCTCCAGCAGCTGCCCTGCTCTGCCGTACCCATCTGCTGGCAGCTGGCTGTCCTTGGAAAGACTCCTTCCTTTGGAAAGTAAAGTGTTTAAGTGTGAGAATTTGTGAGGAATTGGCCTTGTCTCCCAAAAACTCAGCCATCACCTTGCACAGCTCCATTCACAAGACAGTGAGGATGGGCTGGGAAAGGGTGTCCAGTATCCCGGGAATGGTACCAAGGAATGGCACCCGCCCTGTACCCCAGCCCTGGGCTGCAGAATGGGAAGCTCCCACTTCTGGCAGCTCATGCCGACCCTTTAGTCCTGAGGCAAGAAGTCTCCAACTAGGAATATTCAGGGAAATTAGCTGAAAATCCCGCCTAGGTGTGAGACGGCTGAAATCACATCTTAAAGCAAATTTCTCATTTCCCAAGTCACTCCTGTTGCCTCTAGAAACGCATGCAGGAGGCCCCAGTCCTGTGGGAAGAGAGAAGTGAATGAAGAGCCAGAGGAGCGGGTGGGATCAGCAGCACAGGACCCAGGCCAGGCCGGGGGGCTCGGGCCGGACTAGATGGCTCCGAACACCGCAGGGAGAGATCCTGCCTGGAGCCGCACGGGCCAGCTGAGCCCAGCACTCAGCAGCACTCACCGGGGCTTTATAGCCAGGGAAATTAATTTTTTAAGAGTCCCTCTATGATCTCTGGTCTCTAGTGTTTGGCTGAGAAGTCAGGTGGTCTCCAGCCACCCGACTCCACGTCCAGATGGCAGCGAGAGCTGGGGAAACCAGAGCCCGCTCCAGACCCTCATTCCCAGGTGTTTGCTTTGGGACCCTCATTCCCGGTGTTTTCTCTGAAACCCTCATTCCCAGGTGTTTGCTTTGGGACCCTCATTCCTGGTGTTTTCTCTGGAACCTTCATTCCCAGGTGTTTTCTCTGGGACTCTCACTCCCGGTGTTTTCTCTGGAACCCTCATTCCCAGGTGTTTTCTCTGGGACTCTCACTCCCGGTGTTTGCTCTGCAGTCAGCAGCAGCTTTTCTGCCCATCCCATTGTTTGGTTCTGGAGATGCTGGATGGACACAGCTCATCCCACAGCAGGAGGGACACTCAGAGTCTCCTTCCCTGTGCTCTGGGGATATTTTGGGCTCCTCTCTCCTGCAGGGCACAGCCCGTTCATCCCGTGATCCCAGACAGACTGACAGCTCGCTGGGAATCAGCAGCCTCTGCTTTCCCAGCCATGGCGGGTCAGAGTGCCGGGGAAGCAACACTTCACCACTCCAAGCAATTACTTGGGATTTTATCATTCAAAACTAAGACCAGAGCCTATAAATAACTGGGATCTCTGTCCTAATAGCTGCATTTCAGCGTATTTTTAATTATCATTTTATGAATGGGTGCATTAGAGGATATTTAAATACCACGTCAGCCGTGCTGGTAATGAGGCAGGATTGTTGCAGGCCAGGGCTGGCCATATATTACCCCAGTATATACATATGCTTCGACATCACTTTTAAAAATTAGCTATTTCAAGCGTAAAATTATAATTGGTTTGTCTAATAAAAGGATAAATAAATATCTATTTAACTTCATTACTGTCAAAGGCAGGAGGCTTTTCTCCATTGTCTCCTTAGGGTTTTATGGCAGAAAAGCTAATTAGCTGTAATTGGGTGGATCCAAGGCAAGGAAGGCAGGGGCAGCAGCGGCGCTGGCTGGGAATGGGGCACCGGTGCCTTTCCCGGACTGGTGTCCCAGTCTCTGCTGGGATGGGAGTCCCACTGGCACCATGGGCAGGCTCTGCCCCATGCCCAGCTCAGGGGTGTCCTTTGCAGTGGGGCAGTGCCAGGCGCTGGTTTCCAGGGTCACCTTGTGGTCCTCGCGTGGCTTTCTGTGTTTTGATGGCCCCTCTGCCAAACACCCCTCTGTTGCGCCTTGCCTGATGGACACTGGGCTCTCATCTGCCCAAACTCCCCTCCATCGTGCCTTGCCTGATGGACACTGGGATCCCATCTGCTGGCCAGGGCCCCCAGGCTCAGCCAGGGCTTGTGCATCCCTGCTTTGGGATGGATCCTGCTCAACGCCCATGCGCACATCCCACGTTTCCACCTTTAAGCACCAAAGCTCAAGTGTCTCCTGAGAGCAGCCACCTGCATGATACCAGCACCAGTAAAGACCCCACCAGCCAGTGGAAGGGATGTCAATGTCCTTTTTGGACAGTTCCTGACCCAAAGGAGAAGTTGCCATGAGCCCCAGTGACACCCCACAAAGGCACAGCCCCTGCTGGATCCCCCTCTGCTGCTTCCCCAACACACTTGGAGCACCCTGGCCAAGTGGAAGGTGACCCTGCCCGTGGCGGGGCTGAAATGAGATGCTCTGTAAGGTCACTTCCAACTCAAACCACTCTGTGATTCTGTTCCCTGCTTTTCCCTCCCCGTCTCCCCCCAGGATCCTCCCTCCAGGATCCTCCCTCCCAGCCCCTGGGAGAGCGATGGCGCCTGTCGGGGGGCAGCGGATGTCACACACAGCGATGCCTTGTGCGAGTGTACAAATCCCCTTTGCATATGGGATTTGACACAAGGAGAGAGAGGAGCAGGCCTGACACCCGTAGCAAATCTCCAAGCTGCCAGCAACATCTTTCCTTTTTTAATTTTTTAAAGGAAAGGAAAGAGAAGGAATGTTAATAATTGCACGTTCACCCCTCGTGATGTGCCGGGGGGGGAGTCTGCACGGGGGCATCAGCGCAGAGAACACGGTCTGGGTTTGCTTATCAGTTCTGCTTGTTGAGTGCGATCCAGGGCTGGGAGAAACACCAACAGACAGCGTGGAAAATTAATTTTTAATGCCTTTTATTAGTGCTTAAGCCATTCTGAGAGGATGAAATAATCCCTGTTTAGGCAGGGTGCAAAGGTCTCACAGGGCTGTCAGGAGCTGAGTCACTCCAGCAGCCAAACTGATCCAAATGCGTCTTCCCAGTCTGAAATCTCTGGGAGCCAATCCCCCACACACCCCCGACTCCTGCAGCATCTTCCTACACAGCCACTCGAAATAGAGTTCTCCTCCCATGGAAGGGAGAAAACAGCTTTGTCTCTCCCCTTCCACCCTCTGTCACAGTGTGTCACCACTGCCACCAGCACGGGAACAAGCACTGGCAGCAGGTGATGCAGATCCTGCCCAAAGAGGGGGCAATGCCCTGAGTGATCCTTGCAGGTGGGATGGACTGGATCCTCCTCACAACAGGCACCGGCTCCTCCATCCTTTGTGGCACTGCTAGCCGAGCAGGAGGGCAGAGCTGTCCCTGGGCCACGGGTCCTCTGCCCTGCAAAGCCACTCAGCCAGCTGGACAAGAAACTGCTGCCACACATCCCCAGGGGCTCCAGCAGCCCCAGGCTGGGCCAGGCGGTGGCAGGGAGGGGACCTCATCGCTGTCCAACACTGCCAGCACAGCCGCTGCTGTAGGGGAGGCTGCAGGCCAGGATGGTGCTGGAGAACCAAAGCTTTCCATTGCTCCTCCTTCCCCAGGCCCTGGCAAGAGCCTCCTTGTGAGGATGGAAAACAAATTCACCAAGGCTGGAGGACAGGAAGGGCTGGAAGGGGCTCAGGATCCAGCACTGGGCAGCCTGGGGCTGTTAGAAATCGGTTTGTTTGCCTGGGGCTGGTATTTGCAGGGTGATCTTGGTGATGCCACCAGGCCCCACAGTCATTCCCCCTGGGTGATGCCACCAGACCCCACACCCATGACCCCTGGGTGATGCCACCTGACCCCACAGCCATTTCCCCTGGGTGATGCCACCAGGCCCCTCGGTCATCACCTCTCCTCGCGGTGTGGCAGGTACCCATCAGAGCCAGCTCCTAGGGGCCATGCCCGGCTGTCCCAGGCAGGGCCAGCAGCCGCAGCCGGGCACACAGAGCATCCACTGCCAGGGCCACACCAGCTCCATGTCCCTGGCACCACCAGCACCCAACTGGGCTGACAATCCCTGCACGCCGCCAGCCCAAGGCTCAGTTTCCACAGGAACATTTCAGCTAGCCCCCAGGAGGAGCAGGAAACTGGGTTTATTTCCACATTAAAAATGATTGTATTAGTTCAGTGAGGAATTAACACACCTCACACATGAGGGTTGAGGGCTGCCCCAGAATCAGAGCTGTGGCCCTGCAGGAGGGACAGCAAGAGCTGAGAGAATTAAAACCTGTATCATAACACACAGGCATGAGAGGGGCGAGCAAGACCCACGCAGATGACCCCTTTTTGTTCCTGGAATGTATTCCCTGCTGCCATCTACTTGCCTTTCAGTGCATGTATTAAGCACTAATAATACATTCTCTGCCCACTTCTAATGAATTTTATCTCCGTGTGCTCATGTACGTGTGGATATCGCACACACAGAGGTGAATCTCAGCACAACCTGCAGGTGTGGGTACAGCACACACCTGCCCCAGTGCCTGAGAGATCTCCCGGGAGGTACCCCAGGCTGAGAGCAGAGCACAGCAGGGCAGGAGCCCAGCCTGCACTGCCCACCTGCCCCAGCACCTCCCAGGCTCGGACACTCATTCCAGGGTGCCAGAGGAAGCAGAGGTCTCCCCTCAGGAGGAAGGAAGCTCCAAAGAGCCTCTTCATATGATGAATTTTAACATTTCTCTCCACGTCCAGCCCGAGCACAAATCCCTTCAAAGGCCCAGCGCAGCGCAGCAGAACTAATTTGAAATGTCACTGAGGTCAAGCCCAGCTTCCCCAGCCATTAACCTGCCTCTCAACTCCACACTCCTATTTATTTACATAGGAGCATATTTATTTAAGCCCCCAATCCCAGCTCCAACCAGGACAGGGTTGGGAAGGGAGGAAAATCCCTGCCTGCAGGGCCCTGAGCTCCTGCGGCTGCTGAGGGGACTCTCCTGAGGGTTCCACATTCAGAGCACAAGGTGCGGGATGAGAAGGGGGCTCTGCAGAGAATTGGTTGCTCCAGCCCAGCTTTTCTGGTTGTGCTTTCATTCGATCCGTTCCTGTCCAGACACAGAAAGCACAGCTTTGCCTCTCCAGGCGGATCTTCCGCAGGCACAAACCACAGTGACTGCTCCAGGACACGGATTCACAGCAGCTCTGCATTCCCTGTCTTTTAATCTTTCCTTCTGCTCCCGAGCAGATGAGAGTGTAGGGACTTGGGGAATGCTTCTGCAGGTGCATTTGCTGCAGAAATTTGATCCCATTCCTGTTTTATTTCTGGCTTCTCAGCCACCCTGATGGACCAGGAGACCTGGAGGGCGTCTGAATCCAAACCCCACCAGACCCCATCTGATCTCTGTCCCTGTCGCCCAGCACTGTCCTCGCCATTGCTGCAGCTCTGTCCTGCCTGTGGATAAAGCCAGAATTCCTTTCTCCCTGCTGTGCATTGTGCTGCCACTCAAAGCCCTCACGCTAGTCCCCCACGTGTCCTGCTTCCCCCCTGGACCAGTCCCACTGTCACAGGTGAGCCAGCCCACTCTGCTGGGCACAGGACGCACCAGCACTGCCAGTACAGACAGCAGCAGGAGCACTTCCATGGGAGAAGGACCTCCCGAGAGCACCAGGATATTCCTAAATGCTTTTCCACTGGGATGTGCCAATTAGAAGATTAAAACCTCCTGCTGAGACATGCCTGGGACCAGCTGGGACTGCTTATGTGTGAGTGGGTGCAGAGTGGGTCTCTGGGAAAAGGGAAACCCAGACGGATGCTGGGGAGGAGGAAGCCTGGAATGGGGATGGTCTGGTCTGGTCTGGTCTGGTCTGGTCTGGTCTGGTCTGGTCTGGTCTGGTCTGGTCTGGTCTGGTCTGGTCTGGTCTGAGCTGGGCTGGGCAGGACTGGAGCGGAGCATCCCTGACACAGAGCTCCACCACACCAGCACTGCTTCCCTCCCCTGCCTCGTGCCCAGCAGGTGCTTTGCAGGGAAAGCAGAGGAGATTGGCTGCTCTCCCCTGATTCCTGTGGGCTCACATCTCCTGGATCCCCAAGGTCTGGGCAAGCTGGACCAGCACCTCACCGCGGGGATGGTCCCCCCATCCTCCATTCCTGCTGGGCAGCAGCTCATGTGCCTTGTGAACACAGCCTGACCTTTCTTTTTGTAAATTCCTCTTCTCATTGCTCCCTTGCATGTTCAATTCAAGGCTGTGGAGCTGGCTAGCCTGTGGTTTAAAAAAAAAATATTTTGAAAGTCCTGGCAGGGAATTAAAGGAGTTTGGAGTAACTTGAAATTAGCAGGACGATGTGAGACAGATGTTGTGAAGGCGGGAAGGGCGCTCGCTTGCTGTGTCTCCTCTCTGCTGTTGTTTAAAAGACCTTAATTTGATGCTTTTTTCTTAAAAGGAGGCACCTCTAGGTCAGGATAATGAAATCACACTGTCCTCTTATGATATTCCAGCACCTTCTTCTCTTGCTTTCTTCCTCTTCTCGTGCGCCTGGCTCCCAACCCATGGGGCCAGCAGGCATGGATCTGACTCCTGCAGCCTGGGCTGACTCCAGGTGCTGGGGTAGGGGATGAAAAGGGGAAAAAGCAATGAAAAGTGGGGTAATTCTCCCATTTCTAAGCTGATCTCTGGTGTGATCTGAGGGAGGGCAGGTGCAGGAGGCTCCTCAGGGTAGGGATGCTCCATCTCCTGCAGCAGCAACGTTGGGAGGTTCATTTCCAGTGGGATGCACTGACTCCACAGGGCATCTGCCTATCCACAGCTGCCGCAGTGCCCTTTTCAGGGGTGCCCCACTACCATCATCTGGCTCCAGAGGAGCAGAGCTGTGAGAGCAGGGGAGAGGCTTTCAGCAAGGTTATTCTGCAGCTGCTCCTCCCCAACAAAGCTGGGACGGGGCAGGGAGAGGAGCCTGGAGCTGCTGTCACAGCGGGGAGAGGGATCCCAAACCCACAGGAATGAAAAGCAAGACAGAGGTTTTGAGGAAAAAAAGCCTTTTGCCAGCAAAGCTTTCAGTGGGTGATGGTACAGAGCACTTGCCACCATTCCAGAGGCGATGGCTCTGCTCCCCGAGCCAGGAGCAGGGCTAGAAATATCCCCATGCTGGGCTAGAGCAGGGATGTTCTGCTGCAAACCGGTGTCCTGCTCTGCTCCTGCACCTCCTCCTCGCATTAAACCTCCCTGAGCCCTGCCACAGCCCGATGGTGCCGCGGGATGGGCTCAGAAGGGAGCCCCAGCTCCCAGCCAGCCAGGGGGGCCAGGCTGGGGAAATTCATGGGTTTGGACACTGTAAATGGCTGTGAGACACCCCTCAGCACTCCTCCTCCTGCATGAGTCCCCACACGTGGCCAGCCGGCTCTGGGGTACAGGATTCGTGCAGGAGCAGAGGTGTCCACAGGCATTTTGCCCATGACTCCGTAACATCGGACACTCCAGTAGTCCAAGGAGGTCACACCTTGGAGATTCTGCACCAGCTATGCGCAAATCCAGCCTGACATCACCCTCGGGACAGCTGGGCACAGGCTGCCTCTGCTTCAGCCCCTCCAGCTGCTTGGGGGGAATATTTCCTTATAGGAGAGAGCGTCCTCCTCCCTGTTATGGGGAGCCAGGCAGGTGGGAGGCACAGAGCAGATCCTCAGAGCTGTAACACCTCTCTGGGTGCTCTGGTGGCACTGCTCTGTCGATGCTGGGTGTTATGGAGCACCCAGGGGCTGGATTGACTCTGGGATCACGGGCAGGAGGTGTACAGGAGCTAATCCAGAAAGGGAAGTACCTGCCAGCCCCTCCAGTGCTTCCAGAAGTTAATGAGTCTCAGTGTCTGAGGTCTTGCAGTCAGTTCCATGCCCCATCACTGTGCCACAGGTGGATGTCCACGCTGCTGGAATGTGTTAGCCCCGAGTGACATCCCCACTGCCATCCCTGATTCCAAAGGGGATTACTGGATGGCAGCACTGTGTGGCTCCAGGCAGGGCTGGGGAGGGAGTGATGCTCCTGGATGCCAGGCCCAGGGAAAGTTCCCATCTGAGGTACAATCACCTATGAAATCTCTTCCCTCTCCCTCCACCAAATCAAACCCCGCTGTGGTTGGGGAAAACACACCAAGCTCTCAGGGAAGGTGGATGTGGGAAGGAGCACGGTGGGGAGCTGAGGCTGGTTACTAAACCAGGAAATCAACCAATTCCTCCTCTTGGCTGCAGGCTGGGGTCCAGAGCCCTGACATGGGAGAGGGATCCCCAAACCCCACTCCTGCCCAGGCACCATCAAGGCAGAGCAGGGTGAGCATCCAGTGCCAGGTGCGATGCTCCTGCTTGGAGAGGAGCTGCTGGGGCAGGAAGGATTTTTCTGGGCATACTGAAGCCTCTGGAAAGCTTCCCTTGTGGAAGAAGCACCAAGAGATGGTTAATGGGGACCAGGTTAGCCTGGACTCACCAATCTCAAAGGTCTTTTCCAACCCAAATGATTCTCTGATTGAATGAAAAGGAGAGACACATCCCTACGTTTGCTTTTTATTTTCCATCACTAAAGCTCTGGGTTGGGTTTTGGCTGCTCAGCATCTGTTATTGCTTTGCCAGCCTGGAGGTGGGGCCCACAGACACGTGATGAAAGCGACTGTCGTGTTCAGCTCTTGTCACCCTGTCACCGGCTGTCACACACGGATCCAGCCGGCAAATCCCTGCAAGTTTCCGTAAGGCTGCGGAAGGGTTGTTTTCTCCCCTCGCTTCTTGGAAGGGGGGCGAGGAGCAGCACAATAAGGACCGGCACACTAAGGGACAAGCCTGGCCAACACAGCCCAGGCCACCGCGGGGAGGGACAGGACGATGGTCCTCGCTGTGAACTGATGCAGACGTGACAAGAGAGGAGACGGAGACATCGCCCCGGGGCTGCCGGCGTGCGAGACAGCCGGGCTGCCACAGACACCCTCCGTGGCTGCTGGCAGGGCAGGTGACACTTGTGTCCTTGATCTGAGAAGCAAAGAGCCATGAAGCGGCCCCTGGAGCCCTGCTGTGCCCGTGAGGGGCTGCTCAGGGGCCAGGGAGCACCGCAGTGGGTGCTGCAGGTGGGGTGGGTGGTGGAGAGGGGACAGAAGGCAGCTCTTGTGAAGGTGGGGACTCTGAACGGTGCCTCACATCCCCTCGTGTTACTCACAGCTCAGATGGTGTCAGAGGCAAATACCAGCCCGTGCATGCAGCTTTATTTGTCACTTGGAAAGGTAAAATCCTTGTCTCTGTAGCCAGAGATCCCAGAGATAGCAGGAGTGTTGATTTTGCTCCCAACAGGAACAAGCTCTTCTCCAGATAACTTCAGAAATAACCATGACAGATGATCTCGACCACTCCCAGGAGACCAGTGCAGGTTCTCACTTTTCCCCACACACTTGTCCCTCTCTGTCCATGCCAGGCAGGGGAGGTGACAGGAGCAGTTGTGGTGGCAGAAGGCGCCTGGCTCCAAGGCTGCTGTGGGTGACACTTTCTCCATCCTTGCTCTCTGCTGCCCGAATCCCTCGGGCCTGTTCAGCTCTGACCATCCCTCCTGCCCAGGAAGAGCAGGTCAGGCTGTTCCCAGCCTCGCATCTCGGCTGTTTCGCGGAGAGAGGGAAAGGGCCGGGGAGCTGCTGAGTCTGTGGGCAGGGTGGAGCAGCCGGAGGCGTTCCGCCCCTCCCTGCTCTGCCCCACGGGGTCCTCCTCCTCCCGTGAGCACTTGTACTGCCTGAGAGGTGCCTCGGGGCTGCTGTGCTCCCACGTCTCATCTCGCTGTGGTCTGGCTGAGTGATGGTGGTGAGGTTCAGGTCTGACTGCAGTGAGCCTCACTGTGCACTCCCTGTGCAGAAGGACCCATCCCAGGGGATCCTGCAGCCACCCCCCGCCAAGTTTGTGTGGTATAAGAGGCTGCAAAACCTTCCTCTCTTTATGAGCACCTACAGAGCTGCTGTGCAGAGCCTCAACACCTCCCAATGCCCCTCGACCAGCTCTGGAGGGCCTGGAGCCACTTGTTCCTGCTGGTGAGTGGTTCCATGGAAAAGCAGCTCAGAGCCATGTGCTCCCACTCACGAGTGGTTCCATGGAAAGGCAGCTCAGAGCCACGTGCTCCCACTCACGAGTGGCTCCATGGAAAGGCAGCTCAGAGCCATGTGCTCCCACTCACGAGTGGTTCCATGGAAAGGCAGCTCAGAGCCACGTGCTCCCACTCACGAGTGCTTCCATGGAAAGGCAGCTCAGACCCACGTGCTCCCACTCATGAGTGGTTCCATGGAAAGCCAGCTCAGAATTTTTTGCTGTAGCCCCAGGGCACTCAGCACTGCCCACGATGGCATCTTGGGTTCTGCGGGATCCAGTGAATCCCAACAGTCCCTGTCAGCTTTGAGGATTCACGAGCCCTTCCCATGCCTCAGGGAGCCCAGGCTGAGACAGGAGGAAGGGCCAGGGGATGTAAATTATTGGGAGCTCTACTGGCTCTGTTCTGTGGCACAGAAACCCCTTGGCTCAACGCTTCTCCCAGCCATGGATGAGCAGCAGCTGCCCCAGCACTGATTCTGCTCTGGGCCCAGGCTGGGAGAGAAGGAAAACCTGGGAAGTGTCTGTGCAGGAAAATCTCCATGTCTGTGTCCAAGCTGATATATGGATCTAGATATGTGTGCTTATAAAAATGTTCTGCAGGAGCCAATACTTGATCCAGCACAACCTCCAAGTGTTAATCATAATAAATGGGAAAGGGAAATAAATCGAAATAAATGGGAAATGGCTGTTAATAAAGAGGTGCTGGTGGGAGGAAACGTGGTGAGCAGAGCTCCATTCTCCAGCCCCCTTCTCCACCCTTTCCTGAGCCCACAGCTCCCCAGGGCTGCCCCACTGCTGCTTCTGCAGCTCTTGCAGGGCCTTCATTCCCCAATCCTGCTCTGGACCCTGCCCTGGGGTGAGTGGGATGCACCCCCAGCTTTCCCTATGGACATGGCAGTGATGGGGAGCGAGGCCAAGCGCAGCCAGGGAGGGCTGGGACACCTTGGAGACTGCCCCGGCCCCCCAAGGACCCTGCTCCTGTCAGCTACAGCCATCACCCCGTGGTTCCTAAGGACTCTCCAGGGACTCGTTGAGGATCACTCAGCTGGAATTCCCTTGGCTGTCAGGCACCACGGCCCCGGTGCCAGGGGACTGTGCCTCATCCCTCTGGTTCAACACTGGGAGGGCCTGTGGGGTTTGCTGCTCAACCCACAGGGAGATGGGGAGGAAAAGTGAGCCTTGTCTGAGTCCTGGCCGTGCCATGGGGAGCGGGGACCTGGGGACAGGCACCCCATTCCACTGTCAGGGAGTCATTTTAGGACTCCCCCCCCGTTCCCCACTAATGCAACGCACCAGCGCCTTTCCCTTTTTCCGTTTCAGGTCCATAAAACAGGCGCTGACAGAATTATTTGACAGGCTGGAGGCAGCAGCCCGGGGCTGGCTGGGTGGCCCCATGATGCTGGGCTGTCCTGCCGTGTGTCCCTCATGGCCCCACAATGCCAGGCCGTCCTTCCCCATGACCCTCACAGCTCTCACAGGCCTGTTATGGAGCACACGGAAGGGGTGCCTTGCTCTGCCACAGAGGGACGTGTGATTTTATCACCCTTTTCAGCATTTTGCCCTGGAAGCTTGTCACCAGCCAGGCTGTTAAAATTCCCTTGAAATATGAGGGATTCATGGCACATTGCTGTTTATGGGATGGTGCTTTAACCCCAGGCCCAAGCCAGCCCCACGCAGCCGCTCACTCCTTGTGTCTGTGCTGTCCTCGGGCTGTGCCACGTCCTTCTGCTTGGGAAAGGAACAAGGATGGGGCCAGGGAAGGGGAACTTTTGACCACCTGTGCCACAGCTCACTGGTGCCAAGTGCCAGCAGGAGCCGTGTGTCAGTCCTACCCCTTCCCCAGGTTTTTGGGGGAGCAAGGGCAGCGCGTGGAGGGCGGGAGCTGCAGGGATTGCAGTGCCTTTTCCTGGCTCTTCCCTCACATCCCCTCCCACCATCAAGGAGGGGCAGCCACGAGGCAGCTCAGTGGAATGGCATCAGAAGGGGAGGAGACCCCTCGGAGATGTTGAAGCAAGTCAGGAATGAGGAGGCACTTGTGGAAATCCAGCGTGTCGCTTCGTATATTTGACCACACCAATTCCTAACAAAAGAAAACCCGAGCTCATTACACAGAAACATCAAACCAGCCAAGATAATTATCTCTAATTAGTGCTAATTTAAAAGTGAGGTCTGCTCTAGAGCTGAATTGTTGCATATTTCATTAGTTCATTAGATGCTGAGCAGACAATGCAGATAAGAGGCTCAGTTCACTGGCATGATATAAATTTCATCCTCCCTTCACTGCAAAGAGCTTGGGGGTCTGTGTTCACAGCACACACCATGCACCGGGCCCAGACAGCCCCCCCGGATCACTCCGTGCTCCATCCTCTGGGGAAGGTTCGTGGAATGCTGCATTAACTGCAGAAATTAAAAAGAGACACAGAGAAACAAGCAGTTTGTCAGTCAGTGTTGTCATCTCACTGTCTCCACAAATATCAATCAAATCATTCTGGGTCTCCGTCAGTGCCTGGGTGGGAGGAAAGATGCTGGGTCCTTCAGATTCACCCTTGGGAAAAGGAGAAGCCTGCAAAGTGGGGAGCAGGTCCCAGTGAGGATGTGCCTTGGGCTGTCCCATCCTCCCACAGGCAGCTGAGAGGGGGCAGAGTGATAAGCCAGGGTGAAGTATGCCCCACGTCACCTTCCATGAACTGGCACCCGCTTTTCCATCGCTCCTCCATGCCCTTTTTTCTCTTCTCCACACCCTTTTCCATCTCTTCTCCATGCGCTTTCCTCTCTCCTCCATCCCACAGAACAGTGGAGGTTCCCAGCACAGCAGAACTGTGCATCCTCTGGTGTCACAGCCACAAATTCCAGCTGTCCCCTGCAGAGCCTCTGGAGGAGCCAGTGCCAGGATGCTGCCGTGGGCATCTGTCCCTTCCAGCTCCAGCACTGCCATCCCCAGCTCAACCCCCATCCCTCACCCTTTTCCCTCCTGCCACAGCCCTGCCTGGCCCCGGGAAGCCAATACTGATGAGATAAAGAGCAAAACTGGGCACTTAAGTGGTGATGTGTGAGCAGGAATAAACTATTTGTCTTTCATATCCACTCCAGGACTGCAGAAAAGTAACCTTTCCATGGGCAGGATCCTTGGGAGGCAGGAAAAGAGCCCCTCTTTGCACACTGCAGGGTTTTAGTCAGATTAACCCGAATTTATGGCTCTTTCAGCTGTAACTGCCAGTGGGGCCTGGGCCTGGCTCAGAGCAAGATTTTGTCAAGTGAAAGGCAGGAGAAGTTTTAATCCTCGAGAAGTTCCTGAGCAGAATCCCGGTAATTGAAGGAAGTTACTGCAGGTGTTTGAAGCTATAATTAATCTCCGAGAAAGGGAGGAAAGCTTTGAGTCCTTTGAAGGAGCAGACCTGGGAGCTTTAGAGCATTTCAGAAGGGAAAATTGAACAGGGATGAGCTATGCAAAGGAAGGAACAGTTACAGGTGTCAGCTTTGAGAAATGAGAAGCTGGGATGTGCTGGGGGGAACAGTGGGAACCGCCCCCAGGACCTGGGGTGAGAGAGCCCAGAGCAGGAGTGCAGGAGGGGAAAGGGTGGTAACAAGGGATCACCCCAAAATACCCAGGACCAGCACATTCCAGGCATCAGACCCAAATCCCAGATGTGATTAGTGAGGTTCCTGACACTGAAATGCTGTTTGTTTTCCAAAGTGCCTCTGGAGAGGCTGGAGATGGGCAGGGGAGTGCACATCCGGCAGTGACAGGAGAGAGCAGAGTGTCACTGGGAACAGCACCAAGGAGCCCGGGTACAGCACCCACTAGGATCAATTAGTTAATGGCTGCTTCTCCAGACAGGGAATGGTGATTTAATGAACGCAAAACTCAATTATTGACTACTCAGGAAGCTCGCCTTGCTAAGGAGACAGCTCATTCCTGCCTGGTGCCTGCTCTCCCTCACTGCCAGCTGGGCCAAAGGGCAGGAATTTGGGGAGCAGGAGCTCAGGGAACTGGCACAGGAACAGGCTGAGCATCTTCTGAATCCCATTCCCACAGCACCATCCTGAAATCTGCCTGGTTTCCTCTGCTTTAACCATGTGTACGCTGAGGATGGAGATGCTGCACTCCGAGAAGCCACCACTGGTGACATGCTGAGGTTTGGGATGATCTCTGAGATTTTGGGGAGGTTCTTTCCACAGGCTGGGAACCACTCTTCCAAACCATTCTCCAGCAGCACCCCCTGGCCTTACCTGTTCGGGATTCAGGAGAGCTCGAGGTGAGTTTGGGAAGTGACCACACAACCTCCTGGCCAGGTGAGGTTGTCTGTGGTGTACAGTGAGCCCTCCCTCTGACCATCCTCTGGCTGGTGGCTTCCTGCTGCCTCCACAGGACACAGTCCTGCCCAGCGGCTCAGGCAGCAAAGCTCAGGTGGCAGAGCCCTGGCCATGATGTTTGTAGCCCCAATACAAAAAACAACCTCGAAATAGTTCAAAATGTGGGTCTGGCTGGTGCTGCGCCCTCCCGCAGACCCCCCCAGCTCTGGGTCTCCCTGGCCCCCTTGTCCTTCCTGTCCCCCAGGGAAAGGTACGGGCCCCTCCGTTATCCCTCACTGTGTCTCCCTCAGCTGCCACCAGAAGGAATATTTGGATTTCATGCTCAATATTCTGGATGCAAGCCGAACATCAAAACCTCAGCAGGGTGCCTGGGAGCATCTGAGGGAGAATATCAGAGGAATCTGTTTCTACAAAGGAAAAGAAACCAACAAAGCCTCTGTTTGGGGATGGTTTTTTTCATCCTCAGCTGTACATACAAATAATAACTTTAGACATGGGGTTTTTTTATTATTACCACCCTTCCTGATATCAATCTCTCCTTTTCATTATAATAAATATTGATTTGTGCTGTTAGAAAATTACTTCCCCAATCAGCTGCTGATCTTCCCGCAGGCACAACGATGGGGATGAGGACAGCGGGATCATCATCCCCAGGAACAAACGTCCTGCTTGTGCCCCCCTCCCTGCCAGCAGCACCGGGGGCATGGAGCTGGGGGGCAAAGGGGACCGTGGGTGACAATTGGGCTCCTCTGGCTGGAGGTGGCTGTGACCGGCTGTAGTGGGGGATGGCTAAAACAGCCCCCCCCAAATCCCAATTCTCCCTTCTCTCTGCTGCCACGAGGCAGGACAAACACCTTCATAAACCACTAATGACAGCTTTGCTTGTCAGAGAACATTTTCTTACTCCCAGGCATCTTCAGGGCTCTGGCCTCATTCCTCTGCCGTGTCTGAATCGTTCCCAGCACAGCTCTGGGGCCACATTAATTCTCTTCCACGTGGAATTTGTTTTGTGCCTGCAGAAATGTGCTTGGGTTGGTGCAAGAACTGAAATAAAAATAGCTGCTTTCCCCAGAAGAGCTCTCTGGTTATCCAAGATGGATCAAACCCTGGAGCAAAGGGAAAGGTAACACCAGGGGCTGGATTGCAGAGTCAGCCCTCCCTAAGCATCCCAGTTCGGCTGTAACTCGGGATGGATTTGGAAATGGGGACAGCTGGGGGAGCTGGGGAAAAGAACATTGCTTGGGAAGAAAGAATCAGGCAGCTGGGAGGAGGAGGAGGAAGAAGAGGATGAAAAAGACAAGGAGAAGGAAGATGAGGAGGAAGAAGAGGAGGAGGGGATGAAGGCAACTGGAGCAAGGTATCACTGAGCACTGGGCTTGATCTGCATCCAGGAGGAACCTGTGCCCTGCTCCAGTGGGAGAGTCATGGCATTGTGAAATCCCAGAATTGTTCACAAAAGGTTGGAAAAGCCCATGGAGCCCAACTGTTCCCCAGCACTGCCAAAGCCACCACTAACCCGTGTCCCCAAGTGCCACATCCACGTGTCTGCTAAATCCCTTCAGGCATGGGGACTCCACCACTGCTCAGTGCCAGGGCTGGACCGTTCTTTCCATGAAGGAAGTGTTCCTAATATCCAGCTAAACCTCCCCTGGCTCAGCTTGAGGCCATTCCCAGCACCACACCCCCACAGAGCTGGAGGGACACTGCAGATGAGGTCCCCGTCACCAGGAGGGGGACAGGAGAGTCCAGCCCCCCGTCTGCCAGGCCAAGCCCAGGCTGGGATGCGAGTGGGAAAATGCAATTTTCCAGCCCGGCAAACCCTGCACCACCTTCGCCAGAGGCTGGGGAGGAGGGAGGGCGAGGAGGGGGTTTGGCAGCCCGAAGATTTCCAGTCTCTGCTTGGCAGAGAACAGACTCTGCCCTCGGATGTCAGAGCTCCCAGCCTGAATGGTGAGTGCAGCCAAAATCATTTTCATGAGATATCAACAGGATCTACGGGAATAAAGGATAACAGTGTTTGCTTCTAATCCAGGGAGCCCGTTTGAGAGCCGGAGCCTCGGCTCCGAGCACCTGCCAGCCCTGGAGCGAACCACAGGCAATTTCTGCTGGGGAACAAACCCACAACCCTCTTGTTTCACACCCTCCCTGTGCCCTCAGGCCCTCCCAAGCTACGCCTGAGCCTGGGGGGCCACGGGGAGGGAGGGAAAACAATCGTGTTGCATTTTAAGAAGTGATTTTTATCAGAAAGCTGCTATTTATCAGTTTTATTAAAGTGCCATCTCCCAGACTCCGGGGTCATGAGTTAATCTCAGCTTTCATTAACTAAAAACACACGTTTCTCACAGTGGGAGCTGAGAAGTTGGCTGAAGTGAGGAGAACCTGGCAATGATTTCTGCTTCCCAGGACTCTGCTTGGGGGAAAAGTGGCTCTGGAGGCTTTGCAGCTGATTGAACAACTTCGAGCAATCAGCCGGAGTGCCCAAAAACGTTTTTGGGTGCTGTGCCGGGTGCGGGTACCTACCTTCCACAGCACCCAAAGGGACATCACCCTGTCCCCTGGCCAGCCTCAGCGGCTGCAGGTGAGCTCCCAGAGCCTGGGCAGAGCCATCCAGCCCTGAACAGATCCACTGGAGAAGTTTTTGCCCTGCCAGGAGCCCTCTGTCCCTGAGGCATCCCGGAGGGAAGGCAGCCCCGTCCCAGGCCCCCATCCCGGCTCCCAGCCGGGCAGGAGCAGGATTTGCAGGCTGCTGACATGGACATCCTGCGTGGGCGAGGGAGGGTCTGCCGCGGAGCGGAGCCCCCCAGCAGCCGCTTTCACTCACAGATTTATTGGTGCTGCGAGGAAAACGAAACCATGTGGAGCCGCTGCGCGGAGCCGGGAAAGGAGCTCGCTGAGCAGACGGAAATTTCCTGAAAGGTGAATATGGCAGAGCATTAAAAGACAAATAAATACAAAAGCTTTGTTTTATTCCTCTGTCTCAGCTGTGCTCCAGCTTGCCCCAAAGCCCAGGGAATAGAGGAGCCCGAGATTTTACAGTGGATAAAAGGCCAGACCAGAGCTCCCTGTACCCCAAACACCCCAATGCCCCCAGTGCCCACAGGCAGAGGCACATCCCATAAAGGACATGGATAGGACAGCCTGGCCAGGTGGGATATTCCTACTCAGGGAGCCTGGGGATGCTTTAGGAGTGGAGGGGGTTTTTCTCCCCCATATTTCTCCCCTGTTGCCTGCCTGGCAGCAGCAGGAATCCTCCTGGTGGATCCAGAGCGCAGCTATTCCTGAGCACTGTCATGGGGTTTATCTCCAAGGTGTTCTCTCCTGGAAGTCACTGGGAAGCCAAATCTCCCCTCCCTGCAGCAAATCAGGGATCCTTGGCCAAAGATCCCCTGTCCCACTGAGCCCCCAGGCACTGCCAGCAGGGTGGGCATGTCCTGGCCCAGATCCCAGCCTGGCACAGGGCGAGCTGCCCCATGGATTCCAGGCTGGGATGGGTTTTCCCTGCACATACCTCTCCCTGCACCCATCCCCACTCTCCAGTCTCTCCCCTGCCTGCCACGTTGAGCCCAGATGTCTCCTTTAAAGGGGAACGGCAAAGTTTTGTTTAAAATAACACTATTTTTAAAAAAATACAGCCCTTCCAAGATGGCCAGCAATTAATCAACTCTCCGTGCAGGCTCCGAACTTGCACACACGTTGGAAAGCAAAGCCCGTGCAGCCGAGCTCCCCCGCTCACCTGCCAGCCCCCGCCCTGGGATTTTGGGTGTCCCTTGCCAGGAGCTGATGGAGCCTCACTGAGCCCAGGCACAGCTCCAGGAGATGCACAGGGAGGATTCCAAGGCGGGAGCTACCCTGCTCCTGCCTTCCTTAGGCACAGAGCTTTAACTGGGGAAACAGGGAGAGCTGGATGCCCTGCTTGCACATTCCCCCTGTGCTCCACTGCAGGAATTTTAGGTCTGAAAAAATGAGAATTGGGTCTTTTTCTCTTTTGCATTCCTGTGTCCCCCTCCTGTGTCCCCCTAAACCAGTCCATGGCGTGGGAGACAGCAGAGACCAGGTCCTGGCAGGGCTGTCCCGGCTCCTCATCCTCATCCCCAAGGGGGAAGGCCCAAGGCCCCATCTCAGCTCGGGATGGATTCCCAAGCCCCAAATCTCTAAACAACTCCCCTCCCCCATGACCTGCTCCCTGTCCCCCCACCCGAGGTTTTCATTTATCAGGAGAATTATTAAAACAGCCATTTCTCAGCTGTCTAACGTTTCAAACCCTGCTCCCATTCATCTGATAAATATTTACAGAGCTTGACATTGTCTTCAGCTCATTCCCTTCTGCAGCAAACAATCCCAAACACCCGCTTCCCTTCTCCCGGGGCTCATGGAGCAGGGCTGCCCATCCCGGCATGGCCAGGCCCATGCGGCCCCTCCTGCTGCCCTCCCCAGGGG
This sequence comes from Pomatostomus ruficeps, assembly GCA_013400735.1. Lineage (NCBI taxonomy): Eukaryota > Metazoa > Chordata > Aves > Passeriformes > Timaliidae > Pomatostomus > Pomatostomus ruficeps. The sequence goes on from VYZT01000014.1 coordinate 58,316, forward strand.
TAGGAGAGGGGGAATTGCCCACCCCTCCTTTGGAATCACCCACTGTCCCTCTGACACAGGGGCAGAGCTGCAGGGGGTGCCCGGCTGGCTCTGGCCACCCTGACCCTATCCAGACCCATCGGTGTCACCAACTTCACAGCACTGACCCAAAGCCATCACCCCAACAGTGACAACTATCCCAGGCTGCTCCAAGCCCCATCCAACCTTTCCTGGGACACTTCCAGGGATGGGGCAGCCACAGCTCCTCTGGGCACCCTGTGCCAGGGCCTCCCCACCCTGGCCTGGCTGTTTCCCCTCTCAGAGCCCATTTTCTGTGGGGCGCAGAGGTTCTGCACCTTCACAGCTGCTGCTGCTGCTGCCCAAGCTCTGATTATTCTGCAGGGGAAGGAGGAGGCAGAAGAAGCTGTAGAGCTCATTTGTTAGACATCATGTAGAAGCCAAAGTCCACGAGGTTTGTCTGGTGAACTGTGACCCAGATGAGCCCAGCCGTGACCACAGGGAGCCCCCTGAGATCTCTTCACAGCCCCGATCTTGACCAGACTTCACCCAGGAGCCCACCCCAGCCTGTCCTTTGGCTGCCAGCAGCTCCACAGGCATCACCTCCAGCCAACGCCAGCTCCTGTCACCCCCCAGGGTCATTAACTCCAGAGAACACCCCCTCGCCCTCCCGGTCCCTCGCTGGCGCTCGCAGCCTGCTCAGCCCGTGAGTGACAGGGAACACAGCGACGGTGGCAGCAAAGCCATCAAGTGACACAGCTTTAGCTGCAGCTGGGGCTTAGCAGCGCTGAAGTGATGTCTCACTGCTCTGCTGCACTGATCGTGTTAAACGCCAACTGAAACCCTGATCACAAAAGCGCCGAGCCCGAGATTCCAGCCTGAGGAGCGATGGATGGCAGGAAAGGGAGATCCGCAGCCTGCCCTTCACTGCAGTGCCGTGGAGAGCAATGAGAGAGGCCTTTTTATCTCCCACCTCCTCTCCCCAGGCCAATACGGGCCCTGCATTAACCTCCAGGGCTTCCCCAGCCTAAATTTAAACAGCTCAAGGTTTCCAGCACTCCCTTTAGGATACCGCTCTGCAGCCTATGGAGCTGCTCTGCTCTGCGCAGTTTCCCTGGGAGTCAGCCTAAATACTTCATTTCTCCCCCCTTTGTCCTAATTAGAGCTAGCAAAGTAATGAGAACATTATTTACAAATTATTTGAAGCTGAGGTTTGCACACAACATTCCGAGCAGCCGGAACACGTTTGCAGGAAGCACGTGTGCCACCTTCGGCGTGTGACATCCACTTACCACCCACCTGGACCCCTTCAAGTTCACTCCCCGAGGACCTTCTCAAGCCATTGGGTGCTCACAGCCTTCCAGCCCTCAGACAAACCTTCAGGAATGCCTTTTCCACCCTCTGGAGGCTGAAACATCAACTCAAGCACGGGGTGACACTGTAGGGTACCCCCCTCCCGTGGGGTGATGGCCCCAGGCAGCCTCAGGACACACAGGCTCCTTCCCATGCACCAGGCATGGGACTTTTGGGGAGCTGCTGTGTCCTAGGATGTGTCTGGAGCTACATCTCCTCTGCTCCTGGTCCCACGATGCTCCCCTCAGCCAAACTCTGCCAGAGGAAGGGTCCCTGCCTGCCTGGGAGCCATCTCCAGCAGGACACTGACAGCAGAGCTGGAATGCTCCAGGGTATGCTGTCCCTGTCACACAGAAAAGCCTTCAGAAGAGGCCAAGCAGGATACGAACACATTGCAATCCCCCACGTGCTGCCCTTGAGTGGAGAGGGTCTGCGGAGACTCCAGTTTTAAGCCCCCCTTTCAAAGGCTTTTATTACAGACTTAGTCATAAAACTCTGCCTGGGGCGGATTTGGCACTCGGGGCCTCGGCCCGGAAGCCAAACCCTTTTCATTTTTTAATAACATTTCATGAAAATCCATTTGGCCCTTTGTAACTCGGACAGGTGGGAAAACAATAGCGGTTCCTACTCCCAGCCCCTCGCACCAGCCCGGCCGCCCTCCCAGCGGGCTGGGACTGCTCCCACCCCAGGACCCTCAGGACCTCACAACCACAGCCAGTGCTGGGACTGCTCCCTCCCCAGGACCCTCGGGACCCCACAGCCACAGCCGGGGCTGGGACCACAGGGCTGGCTGTGGTGACAGGGACCCTGTGGCAAAGCCCTGAGTTATTGAGGGGTGTGTGAGAGCTGCTCATCCATCCCATTTTCCAGGTCCATCTGCTGGAGGCTGGGGGTGTTTTACCCACCCTAGAGCTGAGATGGAGGATACGGTTGCCCCTCCATTGCCTTGCCAAGGATGGGAGCCCCTGGCACTGCCAGCACCAGGGGAGTCCTGTGCCCGTCCCCAGCTGGGGACTCACATGTTCCCCCCAGCCCTTCCCTCTGAGCTGGGATCTGGATACTCCAACTGCCCATCCCTCCAGAGCCAGTGTCACCCTACAGCCACCATCATGCTGAAGCCACTGTCACAAACACTCGAGGTGCTGTTCTGGGGGGGATATAAAACCTAAGTCCCGGGGGCAGCAGCGGGAGGGTGACACCAGCCTCGGAGCCGTGTGCGAGGGGCTCCTGGCGTCCCGCTCTGTTTGTACAGCTTGCACCTTAATGCTCCCAAAGTTTAGACAATCGGGAGGGAGCAGCAGCTCTGAAGGGAGGAACACGCCGGGTTTAGCACCACCAGTGTGAGCTGAGCCCTGGCGCGGGGGGCAAAAGCCCCGGCCCACGAGCTCCCAGTGCAGCAGGACAGAGTCCAGGGCTGTCCCAAGGACAGCGGGGGGCACAGCCTAGGGACAAGGGGACAAGCTGAGCCTGCTGGCTGCACCTAGAACAGGGAAACTGCAGCCCTGGAAGCTGGGAAGCGTGGTCTGAGGGCACAGGACTGCCCATGCACCCCGTGCTGTGGGCTCGGTGCCCTGCAGAGGAGCAGAGTGTCCCTGGCCGGGCAGAGGGGAACAGCCCCCCAACATCAGCCCCACAACGCTCCCCCCCTGTGTCACTCAAGTCCCCTCCTCACAGGGCTGCAGGGGCAGTTTAACACCAGATCTGTGTTTGAAAGGTTGGAGTTATGAGTCTGTCAGCATTTCCATTATGGGCCCTGATTAATTTGGGGGTACGGGGTAGGGTTAGAAGTTGTCATTCCAGATGTGAATTTTTGCTTTAATTTCCCTTAAAAAAAGGGGTAGGGGGGGGAGTTTAAATCCTTTAACTTTGTGTTTTCCCTTTCAAAGGAAGGAAAATATGTGCCGTCTGGGTCTGTTTTGTTTTTGCTGCAGAGCTCCAAATGCTGTTTGCCAGGTTCATGGCCATGAGGGCTTTCACTCGAGCTGGGATCGCCTCTGTCCGTTATGGAATCACCACGTTTTTATCAGGAAATCCTGTCTGGGGGATCTCCCTGGAAACAGCCCAGGGGTATGGGAAGGGACCACTGAGCCTCTTGGGATGACGCTGAGGCGGTGCAGTGAGTACCTGTTCCCAGAGAACAACTTGCAACTGGAAGAGGTAGGTTTAGATGGGATACTGGAAAAAAATCCTTCCCTGCGAGGGTGGTGAGGCCCTGGCACAGGTTGCTTAGAAAAGCTGTGGCTGCCCCACCTCTGGAAGTGTCCAAAGCCAAGGTGGACAGGGTTTGAAGCAAGTGTCCGCATGGCAGGGGAGTGGAACAAGATCAGCTTTAAGGTCCCTTCCAACCCAAATTTTTCTGGGATTCAATGATTCTTACTGTTGGATGGAATCTGTGTGCTGGCAGCTGAGAGCACGAGTGCTCTGGCAATGTAGCCAAGGCAGAGCTCTCCATTCACCCAGAAAAGGGTCTAAGTCCTGTGGAGGGGGCTCTCTCCAGGCTGCTCCATTCCCCCTGGCTCTCATGCACGTCGGATCCTGCTCCCAGCCACGTGCTGCAGCCGGACGGGAGGAAGGCTCCCAGCTGCCATCCCTCCCACCTCCGCTGCTCGGAAACATCACTGGGAGCTGCTGGGCTCAGCATGCAAGAAATGGGCCCAGAGTTCTGCAGAGACAAGCCCAGAGCACCAGGACTCGCTGCAGCTGCGTGGGGAGGCGGGGGCTGTGCCATGGCCAGGGCCCTCTTATTGCCATCTTTGCACTCAAGAATCTGCCTGGCAGCTTTTCAGCTCCTTGTGGAGACACGGCTGCTGCTGCTGCTGCCGCTGCTGCTGCTGCCGCTGCTGCTGCTGCTGCCAGGAGAGGAATCACAGATAAACTCCCCGTTAGTGCTGACTTGTATCAAAGGTGGTATCAGCACTTTGCAGCGAGGGCTGAAGGAGCCGCATCTGCTCACACGGCCTCAGGGGCTGCCGGAGGAGCCCAGCGCCAGCCCAGCCAGCCCCTGCTTCCCTCGTTCCACTCCTTCTCTCCGTGACAGGGTGGGTAGAGGAGTCAGGGGCAAGGCAGAGCTGGAGCACCAGGGTATCCCGAGGAATACAGAGCTGGGCGTGAGAGCCAGCAGACCCTGAAACTTTTCTATCTGTAGGGGCCATTTAACAAACAGCTCTACAAACAATAGCACTGTGAGGTGTGTGACTATGCAGGGTCCTGCATCCCTGAGAACCTGCAGCATCACTGTCCCCAGTCACAATCTCCACAGTCACATCCATCCCACGGGCAGCATCTGTGCTCAGGGGGATCCATGGGACCCTCCCTGCCACCAGCTCCTCACATCCCCCTTGTGCTCCTGCCCCGTTCACGTGTGACACAACCGACTGACTTTCTTCCCAGGGAAATTCATGTTTCCTCCTGGGGGACAATAGATTAATTGCTGACATAAAGAAAAACCGCAGGAAGAGTGGAGTTAAAAACCCAAGAGTGATCAAGGGAAAGGAAACCCTGTGCAAACACGGGGTATCTCTGGCGGATCTGGTGCTGCCCCTGAGCCTACAGGGCTGCGCCTCAGCCTCTGTTTGCCGAAGGTCCCAGGAGCAGCAGCAGCAGCAGGAGCCCGTGATCCAGCAGGGAATGCTGATGGATAGGGGGCTGCCGAGTAGAGGCCGGAGGGAGAGGGGAACTCACCCTGCCCTGGGGATGTGAGCGTGCCAGTGCCCACACCCCCGTGCTGCTGTGCCACAGGGGCTGTTCCCCACCTCACTCCGGTCTCTGACCTCTGTTCCCAGCCCCTATCCATGATCCCTGACCCCTGTTCCAGCCCCAACTCTGGGGTTGGAACTCCAACTCAGCAGCCCAATCCCCAACATTCCAGCTCTGCACTCTCCCAAGTGCTGAAGCAACTCGCAGGCTGATCCTCACAGCTCCAGAAAATCATTCCTTTGGTCTCTGTGACTTCATAGAATTTAGGAGCCTGACCGTGGGAATGGAAGGTCCAGGTATCCATTGCCCCCAGCTCCAGGTCACAGGGTGTGGCTGCAGCTGATGCCACAGCCAGTGAGTGCCTGGAAGGGAAGTTCAGCAGAGAAGTGGGAATGGCTCTTGGGATCAGCGCAGGGAGTGTTGGGTCAGAGGGTGCTGGTTCTGCACTCTGGAAATTAATACAGGGTCTCTTCGTGGGGGATCAGGGATGGGATCAGGTGACCTCCTTGCTTTGGGGGCAGCCGTAGAGAAAAGAGGTGAGGTAACTGGACACTGAGGGCTGATGGGGTGTCCTGTTCATCCTCCTCCAGCACCAGGCCGTGAGCACAGTCCCACAGGGAATGTTCTGATCAGATCTTGGAAAACCTGCCTGGAAGGTGGTGCTGGGTGCAGTGACAGCCTGCTGCGTGCAATGACAGCCTGCTGCCTTTTTCCATCTTTTCTTCCTCTTTTCTGCTGCTTTTCCATGTTTTTGCTGTCGCAGCTCAGAGTGTGGGGAACAGATGGAGGTGGAAAAGGGTGAAGGGGAGGGGGCTTCTCAGTGCAGATGAAATTAGTCATGAAAACACAGTCAGCATGTGCCTTCGCACGTCAGCCCGCAGTAAGTGTGTGGGGGTTTATGCTTCCCAAATGAGGTTGGGAAGTGGACAAATAATTGTTTCAGGGTTTGGTTTAGTTAATTGATTTTTTAATTTTTTTTTTCCCGGTGAATTCTCACAATGTGGAGGAAGCTGGAGCAGTGGCCAGATGAAAGAACCCTCAGCGAGAGCAGAAAGAGAAGGAGAAAGCCACGCCAGGGTCTCCTGCGAGTCCGTCCCTCCTCCACGGCTGCGGTGGCACGGGATGGGCAGTACCGGGCAGTCCCTCTGCCACCCCAGCTGCCGGCACCACAGCGATGTCCCTGGGGCTGTGGCGTGTCCTGGTGTGAGCAGGACCATCTGTCAGCCCCGGCTCCCCGGGATGTAGTTGTGACTGCCCGGAGAAGCCCATTAATTAGCGGGCAGCCCGGGCTGTCGGAGCTGCCGGCCGGGCAGCGCGGGGAGGAGGAGGAGGAGGCACCAGCCAGGGAGAGAAAACGGGTCATTTTTCAAAGTGATGAATGGGAGGAAAAGAAAGTGGAAAGGCGGACAAGAGGAAGAGAAGGGAACTGATTTCCAGATAAAGTTTTCAGGACACTTAAATAAACATCTCAGCCAGCGGAGCAGGGTTGGGGGCGCAGGGGATGTGTGTGAGCTGGGCAGCACAGGGAGCACTTCAGCAGGACACTTCAAATAAACAGCGTTTTAAACCATGTGTGCTCTGCCTCCCAGGGGTTTTCCTCCGAGATTCCCTCTCTGCAATTCCCACTGTGTCTTGAGCTCAGCCCAAAGCTTGGCAGCGTTTCTAGTGCCACTTTGCCCCCTCAGCAAGGCCAGTCCCAGGCAGGGGGACCTTTGCCATGGCTGAGCGGTCTCTCCTTGCTCCCAGCCCTCCTCCCTGGTGTGGAGAAGAGTGGCTGTGATCCCTGGGACCTCATTCCTGGAGAAGGAGGAGGAGCGGAGGAGGCAAAGCCATCCCGTCCATCACACTCCGCTGTGTCCTGCTGCCTCCTCTTCCTCCCATCAAGAACAAAAGAGCAAAGGAGGGAGAGCAGGAATTGCTGAGCCATTAAAATCAAAAAGGAAAGCCCATCAATTGAATTAATACAGCATTAAATGTTAATAATTAGGGGATCATAAACATTTACGGGAACAGATTAAAGCCAAGTTCTGCTCCATTAAATTGCTGATGTGGGCTCTGCTTCCCACCCACCTCAGGGGAGGAAGCGTCACACTGGGAGACGAGCCCTGGAGGTGCTCAGTGCTCCGGGGGTCCCAGCAGCTCCGGCCCTTCCAGCTGGGCATTCCCGGGAGCAGGAATGGTGGAACCCATGTGCTCTTCGGTGGGATTAGCTCTGAGAGGCAGAGCTGTGTGTGCTGAGAGCCCAGCGGCTCCAGGGGAGCACGCGGGGATGTGGTGAACACCCCAAACTGGGATGTTCACAGTGGAAATTACATGGTTGGAACACCTGAGGGGTGACAACACCATGATTGATCACCCACACTGAGCCCAGTGTTGTTCATTGGGAGTATTTAGGAAGTGTTTGGAGTCAGGAGAGTTGGGATGAGGTGGTTAAACACCAAACACAGGCAGAGCATCCCCTGGGCTGCATTTGCCTCCAAGCCCTTCTGCTGTGTCCCTGTCAGAGCCAAAGAGATGGGAGGTTTCTACCCCTCAGGGGAAAAAAATGTTTTATTTTTATCATTTAAGTCTTTGTTTCTTGGGGGAAAAGTTTCTATTTTTTTCAGTGATGGGATCTTTAAGGACCACTTTTCTTCCTAATTTTTTTTTTTTTTAATGCCGAACCTTTTCTGAAACATGGCTTTTCAAGAACTTTCATTTACCAAAAAACCCACTGAAAATTGTCAACAGCAAAAAAACCCAAAAAAACCATTTTTCAGTAAAACATTCTTGAAATAAAGGAATGTCAGTTGCTCTGAGGGCTCCGCAGGGCTGCTTCTGCCAGATCTGATTTACCTATCACTGCTCGCTGCTTCTCCTACCAAAACAACCACTTCTAAGCTTGTGGTGGGATCACAGGAGGAACAGCAGGGATGTGTCAGCCATTCCTGCACTGCTGGGAACACCTCCCAGTGGTTCCAGTCAGAGCTGGCAGGGAGGCTGTCCTGGCTCTGTGATGTTTGCGGGGAGCAGGGCAGCTCTGTTGGAATTCCCGGCCATGGGGAAGCCACTGGGGAAGGAGGAAGGTTCCCCACACTGACACAGCTGGAAAACATCCCAGCTTTGGGCTGAGGCCACACTGGTGGGAAGCTGGGTGGGATGCAGGAGCAGCCAAGCTCTGGCTGCTGGAGATGGGCAGTGGTGGCCCTTTTATGGGAGTGGCGCTGCCCGTGGGGCTGTCCCTGTCCTGGCGGGGGTTGGAATGGGCAGCCAGGCCAGCCCTTTGCCTCATCCCTTGGGAAAAGCCCCGTGTGCGGCTGGAGCACTGCGGGGCTGCGTGTCCGTGGGCAGGGAACACATCTGGGCCCCCCGGAGCCCATCCCGGCAGGATGATGTTGTTGTTGGCCGTGCCAGGGGCTGGGGCTGGGGGTCCACGGCAGCGGGGGCCCTTTGCAATCGAAAGCTTCCTGCTGGGGACCCTTCAAGGGCAGCCCTTGTAGCAGATCTAATTATACAAACAATTTTGTTCTGCTTCTCCAAATAAACACAGTGAGGTCTGCGGGACACGGCACGACGGGAAATTAGAACGGAGAACACTTGCTAATGGGCTCCTTAGCTGCAGGGGTAAACAGATTATTTGAAAAGGCCCCGGCCCCTCCGACAGATCCACTCGCTCCCCTCCCCTCTCCTCCCACCCCTCGCTCCCTCCCCATCGCACCAAATATTAACCAAGCTTGCAATTTAATCAGATCTCTGAACTGTGAAAGGAGACTTCTGGAGATTCGATTTCAAGGCTTTTCCCTGTTAAGATTTGCATTGAGAAAATTAGATTAAAATCCTGCATGTAAAAGGAAAAAGGGTCTGCAGATGGGGAGGGGGCATGGAGGGAGGCAGGGAGGAGGAGAGGGGGCACAGAGGGGACCTCAAGTCTGGCTGAGGAGTCAGGAGGTGACTGGCAATGGAGTGACACTGGGGACACCCTTCCCTGCCCAGTACCCCAAGTTTTGGGCACAACGCTCCCTCTGCTCCCCCATACCCTCAGCTGGGAGATGCTCCAGATCAACTCATACAGAAAAGCAGCTTTTTTTGGGGCTGGGAATGTGTGATGCCAGCAATGGGGCTGGGAATGGGAGACACCATTGGCATCCAAGGATGAGAATCCCTCGGTGCCAGTGGAACGGGAGAACATTATCCCATCCCCAGCACAGCTGCTCCCAGTGCTGGAGCTGAGCTCCGGGCACAGCCGTGCCCTCGGGACCTGTGGCACTCCTGGATCCTGGTGCCGGGATGTTGTGGCTGAGCCGGGGGGCCCTGGTGTGGTCTCTGACAGTGCTGGTGGCACAGGGTGTCGGTGGCACAGGGTGCCTGTTGTCCCTGGCAGTGCTGGTGTCACAGGGTGTCCATGGTCCCCAGCAGTGTTGGTGGCACAGGGTGTTTGTGGTGGCACAGGGTGCCTGTGGTCCCCAGAGGTGCTGTTGGCACAGGGTGCCCATGGCTCCCAGCAGTGCTGGTGGCACAGGGTGTCCGTGTGTCCATGGCAGAGCCGGTGGCACAGGGTGCCTGTGGTTCCCAGCAGTGCCGATGGCACAGGGTGTCCGTGTGTCCGTGGCAGTGCCAATGGCACAGGGTGTCTCTTGGTGGCACAGGGTGTCTGTGTGTCCGTGGCAGTGCCAATGGCACAGGGTGTTGGTGGCACAGGGTGTCCATGTGTCCATGGCAGTGCCAATGGCACAGGGTGTCTCTTGGTGGCACAGGGTGTCTGTGTGTCCGTGGCAGTGCCAATGGCACAGGGTGTTGGTGGCACAGGGTGTCCATGTGTCCATGGCAGTGCCAATGGCACAGGGTGTCTCTTGGTGGCACAGGGTGTCTGTGTGTCCGTGGCAGTGCCAATGGCACAGGGTGTTGGTGGCACAGGGTGTCCATGTGTCCATGGCAGTGCCAATGGCACAGGGTGTCTCTTGGTGGCACAGGGTGTCTGTGTGTCCGTGGCAGTGCCAATGGCACAGGGTGTTGGTGGCACAGGGTGTCCATGTGTCCATGGCAGTGCCAATGGCACAGGGTGTCTCTTGGTGGCACAGGGTGTCTGTGTGTCCGTGGCAGTGCCAATGGCACAGGGTGTTGGTGGCACAGGGTGTCCATGTGTCCATGGCAGTGCCAATGGCACAGGGTGTCTCTTGGTGGCACAGGGTGTCTGTGTGTCCGTGGCAGTGCCAATGGCACAGGGTGTTGGTGGCACAGGGTGTCCGTGTGTCCATGGCAGTGCCAATGGCACAGGGTGTCTCTTGGTGGCACAGGGTGTCTGTGTGTCCGTGGCAGTGCCAATGGCACAGGGTGTCTCTTGGTGGCACGGGGTGTCCGTGCCAGGGCAGGGCCAAAGACTCCCCTGGGATCGGGGGTCCCACAGCACTGGAGCTGCCACTGGAACCTCCATGATGGGAAATCATCCTGTTGTATACAAGTTTCCTTGGCCAGCCGCTCCAATTCTGCCCTCTCTGCTTTCATTTCGGTCACACTGAGGTCTTGAAATTAAATTTTCTTTTTCACAGATTAAGAACCTCCCTTTGACATTTCAAAAATGGAATGTGTTGATTTTGCTCTCCAAAACCCTTCACTTTTTAAAAACACCTTTCAATCCTACTTTTTAAAAACCAGCACTTCAGAACAAACCAAACGTTTCCCTGCGAGTAAAATGTAACATTTCATTAAACCTGGATCAAATCCTTTTTTTCTTTTTGGTTCCCTAATCCGGAGTTTTTCCCTGTAGCAGCTCTGGCCGAGTCCCTCTGCTCTGCCTGAAGCATCCCAGTGCAGGAAGCTCTGGGAGCAAAAAGTGCTTGGGACACCCAGGGCAGCAAAATTCAGTCATAAAGGAAAAAAAAAAAAAGAAAGGAGAGAAATGGGCTGAGGGAGGGAAATAGCAGATGGCAAGGGAAGCCCAAGGTTCCAAGCACACCAGGGCGGGCGCTGGACCCTCTGCTTCTCGGGCGGTTGAATCCCAGAGCGGAGTGGTTTCCTCTCCACCTCACCGGGGAGCAGCTTTTATGTTCCACTGAAAAGGTATCCTGCTCAGACAGGCGGAGGCATAATGGGAGAGATCCATTAACCGGGAGGAAACGAGGGCATGTTAAACATGAAATATTCATGGGGGCTCTCGCCAGCTTGTTAATGCATCGGTGTTTGCAAAATACCTCTGGCTGGGGAAGCGGGGAGGGAGAGGGGGATGCGGCAGGTCGGGGGCACCCTGGGCACGGCGCGGGCAGCAGGAGGAGGGTGCGGAGAGCAGGCTGGAGCGGGGACAAAGGCAATTTGTGCCTGGTGGGAGAGCAGTTTGGTCGTGAAAAGACCTGCTCGATACTGCAGAGGGAAATCAGGGCAGCTGCTGCTCGGTTCAGCCCAGCCCTGTCACAGGGAGCCCCGGTGCTTGGGGCCCGGGGGGTCGGGCACTGCTTTCCCTTCCCTGCGCACCCGTGAGCCCCTGCTCCCCACAAGGGCTCGCCAGCATTTGTACAGGGACCTCATTGTTCCCACAAAACTCACTTCCACACATTTACTGGGACATTACGAGATAGTATCAATAATTAAAAATAAACTGCAGCTGTCAAAAGGGACAATCCCAGTGCGTGTGCTGATGGATGACCCCGGCCGTGGGACAGGACTCGCTGAGCCGCAGATTTCATTAACTCACACCGGGTCCCCCGGTCGTTTACTGCAGATTAGGGCAGCTCAGTTGTATTATTGCTGTTGTTACTGTTATTGTTCTGTGACACAGGCTCCAGAGCTGCCCTCCCTCTCCAAGGAAGAGATGCAGGAGTGTCCTCTGGAACCGGGACAGGTCCCGGCAGCACCAGCCCCAGAGTGTCTCCAAGCACTGCAGAAGACCCTGGGTTGGGAATTTGCCTCGACCCTGGATTGTTTCCAGCCAAGCTGAGGGCTTGGGCAGATTTTCCAGGTCTCACACTACCACTGCCCATCCTTTCCTTGTCTCCTGTGCTGCCATCTTTCCATCCCATCTTTCCAGGTGTTCTCGCCAGCGCCAACACTTGGCAAAGCTCCCCACAGGGTTCTGTCCCCATCGTGCCAGGCTGCCCACCCCTCCTGCTGCCCGGTTTTGGTGACAGTGCTTGGACGCCAGGACAATCCCGTGTCCCCTGTGGCTCCACCGTGGGGAGAGGAGCTGGTGAGAGGGGAGAAGGGAGGAGGGACCCAAAGGAGCTCTTCACAGAGCAAAGTAATGGGATGGAGCAACAGCAGATGAGAAGGGCAGAAAAGAGAAATTGATAAAGAAACAGTTTTAAAGATTGTTATTTTTCTCTCCTAATTAGTGAAAGCGGGTTTGGGACAGACAAACAGGAGTGGGACAGAGAGGACTGAAGTGGCTTTATCACTCATGTCACTGAAAGCGGCTGGTGGCTCCCAGCCCAGCAGCAAAGGGGAAGCGATATCCCATGGACCTGAGCCGAGAGGAGTGGAAAAATCAGCATGAGATAGAACAGTAACAATGCTGGTCGTGCTGTTGTAAAAATCTCTCGCTCGGAGGAGGAGGTTGGGGAGGGTGAGGGTCCCACCGGGGAGTTGGGAGGCTGGGAGTCCCCTGGCCAATGGCAGGGACCCACAGACCAGGTGACAAACCCTTCACAGGGTGAGCTTCTCACACCTCGAGACCTGGGAAATGGGACCAAAGTGTAAAGGGGAAAATGTTCACACAGATCAGGTTTACGCTGTGCAAATACATCCTTGCACCGGTATTTGGGAAATGCAATCCCGGCCGTGGCCAAGGAGGGATTAGCAGCAGGTTCAAAGGCAGCTCAGGCTGAATATTTGATCGGAAATTGTCTGTTTCTGCAGCGCCTGCCTGGCTTGGCTCCCCGGCTCCTGAGAGTGGGAGTTCACCTGAGCCCAAGGCCATGTACCAGCAGCTTTTCCCAGGCTCCTGCTGAGGTTCATTCTGCCAAAATCCAACTGGAATTAAACCCAGCAGGATAGAAACAGCCTGTGGGGTCCTGAGGGGCTGAGAGCAGCCCCTGTCCCAGCAGGGGACACCACATGTCCAGCCATGCTGCAGCCCCAGCCGACCACAGGGCTCACGAAGACCCCAAATCCATCCCCAAGGGTTTCCAGCCAAGCTGAGGGCTCCTTGGGAAGCCCATCCTCAGCTGCTGCTCACGAGCCTGGCCTCTTCTTCAGACACAGCCACATGCTTGGCCCAGCACAAAGTTCTGGGCTGTTAATTCATCTCCCCATTGCAAACTTCGCAGGGATTTGCTTTGTGAAGGGAAAGTGAGCTGATTATTCCAAACCGATGTTCGGGATCACCAGCCGAGCTCCTTCTCGCAGACAGTAACTCCAGCCAGCTCCTCTCACTCCGTGATCTCAGCTCTCACCAGCGGGATGGACTCATCCTCAGAGCTTTGACACCACTGGGATGGTTTATCCCTGCGCCATCCTGCGCAAACGAAAACTAGATGGAACATTTATTTAAAATTTCTCTTCCTCTTTGATTCCAAAGTTCAGGGCAGTGAACTTCAGGGTAATGAACTCTGCTTGGAGCAGACCCCAGCTAAAGGCATCTGCAGTGACAGGGGAGGGGCAGGGAGCTGCAGGCAGAGCAGGGGGGATGGATGGCTCCACATGAGGATTATGAGGATCAGGATTGGGAGGGCAGCAGAGGATGGGCAGGAGGAGGTGACACTGCAGCAGGACAGGCCCTTGGCCCACCCCTGAGCCTGAGTCTCTGCTGACTCTCCTGGATCAGAGCCCTCCTATCATTCCAGTGTCCCCATCCAGCCTGAGGCACGTCCCTATCCCTCCCCGGGGAGAGGCACCACACTGAGTCCTGGGGTGCCTGGACACCCCTGCCTGGACCTCAGGTGGGATTCACTGTGAAGAGCAGCTCCAGATGGACCCTCAGAGCTCACCCCAGTTCCACCCAGGCCCAGTTATTTACCGCAGGCTTTATACTTTCTTCTTCTATTTTTTTCCCCTTCTTTTTCTTTTCTTCCACTGGCATTAAGAGCCTAAAAATAGCCTAAAAATAGCCGTGCTTCCCAGTGCAGCCAGCAACACAAAACCAGGTTACCAGAGCCGCACAACAGCAGCCAGCTCGTTTGCTCTGAAATCAAATTTGTTAAGGCATTAGTCTCCTGCTCCCTCTCCCCTCCTGCTCCCCCTCATCACAGCCAGCCCAAACTGCCCTGCAGCCATGGCCACAGCTGGCTCTGGGCACAGGGGGATGTCATGGGGTCAGAGCGAGGGGCAGCCACTGCCAGGAGCTCAGCAAGCCCACTCACAGGCACCTCGGGAGCCTCATCGCTGGCCGTGCCCTGTCAGCCCCGTCAGAGCACATCCCCCAGCTGTGGGACCAGCCCGGGGTGAGGGGATGGATGGGAATGGGTGGTTCGCACTCAGGCTGTGGCGGGGAAGGGGCGAGCAGTAGTGCCTGGCAGGGACAGCTTGAGCTGGGGCTCCTGCCAGCCCCACGTCAGGGCTGGAACTGGCTCCAAGGGGAGTGACCCTCAGGCTGGGCAGAGGCAGAAGGCAGCTGGGCAGAGGCAGAAGGCAGCTGGACCCTCTGGGGGCTGGCAGAGGCTGTGGACAAGGCTTGCTGTGTGCTCCAACCACAGGTCGTTACAGACCAGTGGGATCCTTCATGAATTATGAGCCGATATCGATCGTCTCTGCCAGTAAACACAGAGTGACCTTTATTAAAAATACACGAAAAACTCACTTAGGGGAACTCGCTGACTTCTTGCTGCTGACAGATTTACACAAAAAGCAGATTTGTCCCACAACAGGAAATGTGGTGGATGAGGCAGGAGAGGGGAGCAGGGCTCCGGCACAGCAAGCACTGCATCCCTGCCGGCTCCTGCTCCTGCACACCGGGACCAGCTGCCCGCTCATCTGGCAGAGCTGAGCACCCACCACCCCCCATCAGACCCCCCAGGGAAAGGGGGCAGGTCTCTGCCCTGGGGGAAGCCGCAGGGCACAAGATCCTGGTCCCTGATGGATGCAGTTATCTGGGACAGTGTAAATCTGGGAATTTCCTGGGAGCTGCCCACCACTGGTCAGGCCTCTCGGGGTTAGAACAATTAATTATGTGCTGTACAATAGCACAACCATTCCTCCTGGCCAAGGTTAAACATCCCAGTGCTGCAGAACAGCCTTCGTGTTGGCTCGACACAAACCCCTTGTGTTCCCTGAGGAGCGCTGCTGCTCCTTCTCCATGGATTAGAGAAAGGAACAGCTGCGGCTCAGAACTGGATGGGGATGAAGAGCTCCTCACCCCTCAGCCACCACCTTACCTGTGAATGACCCCTTGGACCCACCTGTGGGCAAATCAATCAGGATCCACAAGGATCACTGAGTCCAGCTCCTGGCCCTGCCCCAAAATCCTTCCATGTGCCCAAGAGCATTGTCCAAATGCTCCATGAACTCCTGGGGCCATGACCACATCCCTGGGGAGCCTGATCCTGTGTGCAGCCACTCCCTGCGCTGCTGAGGCTCGGAGATGCGTGGTCTCCAACAAATAGATCCCACAGCAGCCACAAGTGCAGTTGAGATGTAATCAATTTATAAATAGGAACACATGGCACCACCAACTCAACAGCCTTGGAGCCTTTTCCAACCTAAATGATTCTGTGGTCCTGTGATCCTACCCAGAGCATCCTCAGGATGGTGCCTCCAGAGCTCTCAGCATCCCAGCTCAGGAGTGGGAACTGGTCCCACAAACCGATCTGCAGGTTTCCCTCACATTTTTTTGTAATTCTTTTCTCTAGACATCAGCAAAAATCTGGCTTTTAAGGATTGTGGGGGTTTTTTCAGACAAACAAATAGAAACCAACAGGTAAATGCACACAGGAATTTAATGATCAATCAATCAATCAATCAACGGCTCAATTTGCACTTGCTTTTTACCCTGTGCTGAGGAGAGCTGAGTGTAATAAATATGTACGGAGATGGAAATGATGGCTCTGCTCTCAAACCAGCTCAGGTGTTTGGTTTGGGAAGCTGTGAATACCTGGGGCCATGTTTGCTCCTCACCTCCATGACCTGTGCTGTGCTGGGATCCAAGCCTGAGGGACGGGATTTGCATTTTGAGCAAATTTCCCAACTTTGCAAGTTGATTGTGCTCAGCTTCCTGCAGACGCCTCTCGGCAGAAGGGCTTTCTGGCAGACAAAAACCCCCCTCTCTCTAGAACCCTTGAAATATTCCATTTTGGAGCTGCCGGAGCAGATGATGGAAGAGAACAGACTCTCCAATCAGCGCCGGGGCAGGAGGGCTGGGAGCGAGCGGATGCGACACAGAATGGGATGTACAGTGGGATGAGATAAACTCCCCGGCTTGTTTGGGCCCATTATGGCACATTATTCATCAAAACACTTGGCTGAAATCAGCCAGCTCCAGGGTTTAATTCGCTCTGTTTCAAAAAAACCTCAGGCTTCGGGGGAAAAAAGTGCCCAAAATATCTCTTTAAGAGACTGCAGCCAAGTGGTCCTAGAGAGGAGCCCGTCATCCCTGGTTATTGCCTTGCTTACATCCCTGTGGTAATTTGGGAATGGTTTCTCTGAGCCGAGAGGGGAGGTGAGGAGCTGGATAATACTCTGACTTGTTAAAACATTCAGGATATTTTCCTGCATGGAAAGGGGCCGCCTGGATTAAGCCCTTATCCCAGGAGGAGTGTTATTGCAGCACGCCTGGGCGAATTCCTTGCACGGACAAAGGTGATCCCTGTGTCCCGTGGGAGGGGGGCCCTCACCCTGCCCTGCTGCTGGTGAGAGATAAATGAACCCAAGGGAGAAAATGTGGGGGGTTGTGAGGAGATCTGGGGTCTGTGAGGAGATGTGGGGTCTGTGAGCAGATCCAGGATCTGTGAGTAAATCTGGGGTCTGTGTGCAAATTTGGGGGTCTGTGAGCAGCTCTGGGTCTGTGAGCTCATCAGGGGTGTCCCTAAGCACATCAGGGGTGTCTCTAAGCTCATCAGGGGTGTCCCTAAGCATATCTGGGGTGTCTCTAAACTCATCAGAGGTGTCCCTAAGCATATCTGGGGTGTCTCCAGGCATATCAGGGGTGTCCCTAAGCACACCCGGGTGGCTGCACCCACTGTATCCCTGCCCAGAGAGCAGGGATGCTTCCCCAGGGAGGGAGGGCAGGGAGCGGGTTCGGGTCCTGCACCAGCCACCCTCCCATACCCGCCAAGTCTGGCACTGTCCTGTCAGGGGCAGAGAGGCAGTGCCAGGTGGGATGGTGCCTCTGATTTCCCAGTGCTGGTGGTTTTGGGTAGGTTGGGCCTCGCTGGAGTTCCTTAGCAACACGAGTGCTGACACTTTCCCTTCCCAGGAACTGCAGATGCAAACGAGCCCCTTCCATCAGCCCCTCCATGGCACCCACATTGGGACCCTCGGGAATGGTGTGGAACCCCCACCAAGCCTCATTAGTGACCCAGAGGGTCCCCCTGCAATCCCCCCAGTCCCTATCTCCTCCTGCTACGTTAAAGGGCAGTCTGCCATGGCTGGAGGGTTTTATCCTGTTGCCTACCTCCCTTCATCTCTTGGGGGATGAGCTCCCTTGGGGATCCCATCAAAGCCCCGTGAACACCCAAAACCTTCCCTGAGCCCTTCAAGGCTCAGTCCCAAATCCAGGTTTGTGAACCAAGAACAAATCCTCTGGTTTTTGTTCAGATTTCCAGCCACACACCAAGCGTGTGGCAGCACTTGCCAGCTGGTGACATCTCTGAGCCCCTGTGTGAACCTCTCCTGTCTCTCCTTGACTCACCTGGGCTGATTTCCACTGGTCAGGAATCTTCAGGCTTTGCAGCATTACCGGGAGAAATCCAGTTTTGTCCTTGCACTCTCTGTCCAGGGACGCTCCAGTGCCCCAATTTCCCTGTGCCGCCACCACCACCAAGATAAGGGATCCCAGGTTTGGATGCTTTTGCTCGTGAACTCACTGTGGAACATTTCAGTCGTGACCTTTGGGATGAACTTGGGCTTCCACAGGGGACGTGGGCTGGGACTGCACGGGAACCATGAGGGCTCTGAGGAGCCCCTCCAGACCCTGGCAGTGCCTGATCCACCTTTCCAAAACCATGTGTCCATGCTGTGAGTGTGGGCAAGGCTGCGGTGGGAACGTGGCCAGCCGGCCTCTCCTGTGTCCCCCTCCCCGCTCCCCTCGCAGCGCGGGCAGCTCCCGGGGGCCGCTGGACGTGCCGAGCCCGCTGGAGCAGCGGCTGCGGGATGAAGCCGGCGATCTGGTTTCAATAAAATCAGCAGATTGTTTCATGGCTGGATGGGAAAGTTGTGAGGCTCCAGGATTTGCTCCTCTGGCAGCTGGATCCTGTTTGTCCATCCCTGCAGCTCCCACCCCACCTCTCCGGAACAGGCTTTCCAGAGAGGGGGCCAATGTCCCAAGCCTGTCAGGGTGTCAGAGGCATTTGGACAGTGCCCTTAAAAGGCTTCAGCTTCTGATGGATCCTGAAAGAGTCAGGTGACTGGAATGGATGAATTTTGTCAGTCTCTTCCAGCTGAAAATATAATATTCTAT
The DNA here is from genome assembly GCA_013400735.1 of Pomatostomus ruficeps. NCBI lineage: Eukaryota > Metazoa > Chordata > Aves > Passeriformes > Timaliidae > Pomatostomus > Pomatostomus ruficeps. The sequence continues at coordinate 76,878 of VYZT01000014.1, forward strand.
TTTATTCTCATTCTATTCTTAATCTTAATCTTCATCTTAGTCTTATTCTATTCTTATTTTTATTCTTATCCTTATTCTATTGTAATCCTTATTCCATTCTACTTTATTCTACTCTATTCTGCCTCATTCTGTTCCATCCCATTCCATTTCATCCCACTCTGGGTGCTGTCCTGCTCGGAGCACGGCGCTTGCCCTTGGTCTGGGTGGAAGCAGCACCTCAAAAAATTGCAGTTTTTTAGGTTTTCTCTATACTTTTAAATTCCAAAAGCAGTGTGACTTCTAAGGGAAAAGCCAAGCCTTTAAAGCTATAAACAGCTGGTTTCCCTCTTTCTATATAAGAGCAATCTTTAAAAAACCACTAAAAGTTTAACAACCTTATTGTTTTTTGAAGTATTTTGTGAAGCTGGGCCGTTCCTGGGCTCGGTCAGGCGAACTGGGTAACAGCAGGACATATCCAGGACAGCATCCTTCAAGAGCCAGCCCGGCCTTCCTCCCTTGCCTGGCTCTGTTGCCATCCCCAGACTGGCCCAACAGGAATTTCTGCTCCGTATTTAAATGAATTTGAGGCAGTAAAGGAGTAAATGCGTAAAGGGAGGCGGGAGCGCTCTGTCAGCTCGGTGCGGTGGAACTCCTTCGCTTACAGCCCCTTTATCTCCTGCGTTCTGGCACTGGCGGAGGCTCTGACTCACTCCCAGAGCCTCCATCCTGCAGCGCCGCGAATCCCAATCCCGAGGCTGCACTCTCAGCGTTCTGCTCCTGCCAGGACAGAAAAAGCGCAGAGCAGGACAAGAGCAGCTGCGTTTCGCGCCCCATCAGCTAAATTTCGATGAAATCATTTTGATGAATTGTTTAGGAAGGGAAAAAGCCCCATTAACTGTACATTTGCTGTTAATTAATAGGCTGCTTTTTCCTCCCCTGGCACAGCACTTCCGAGCTGCCTCACGCTCCGCTCCGAGCGCAGCATCCTGGGGGGCACAGGGAGGTGGGGAGGGGGATCCGGGCAGGGTGGGACCTGCAGCAGCCTGACCTCGGGGAGAATGGCTGCTCCCAGCTCCATGCTCTGCTCCAAAGGTGAAGCGTGAGGATGGGAAAAGCAAACGGCCCCATTCTTGTCCCAAGCCTCTGCAGGGCTGTCCCATCCTGGTCCCTAGACAGCCCCCCGGGCACAGTGCAATGCCAGCAGGGCAGGCGAGGAGTTCCACAGCTTCTCAGCTTTATTGTTTTTAATAAATTCTCTTTTTGTGTGTTTATTTTCTGTACATATCTTGTAAACGTCTCCGGAATGTTATTCGAGGGGAACCTTGGCTGATATCCCCCAGGAACCCGATACCGGAGCTGCTGGGGCTGGGAGTGGGGCAGTGCCCGGTGCCTCCGGGTGCTGGGTGCCCGGGGCTGGCACCAGCCACACTTACAGCAGGGAGCTGGGAGGAGGGAAAAGTCTTGGAGAGACATTTTCCTTCACAATGATTCTGCCAAAATGCCCACAGGACGCCTAAACACAAGGGAGAGGAGGGAGCAGTCACATCTCTCCATGTCCCAGGGAGTCTCTGGCAGCACAGCAAGGGGACAGCCACAGTGTCCCCAGTCCTGGCCCTCAGCAGCACAGGCAGAGCTTCAGCAAAGAGTTCAGCTGGGGGTGCCCACCTGGAGAAGAGAGAGCTCCAGGGAGACCTCAGAGTCCCTTCCAGAACCTAAAAGGGCTCCAGGAGAGCTGGAGAAGGACTTTGGGCAAGGGATGGAGGGATGGGACACACGGAATGGCTTCCCCCTGACAAAGACAAGGGTCAGGTGGGAATTCTTCCCTGTGTGGTAAGGTCCTGGCACAGGGTGCCCAGAGAAGCTGAGGAGGTTCCCTGGAGGTGTTCAAGGCTGTGCCACTTGCTTCACTACCCAGGCTGGAGAGAAGAGTCCTGGTAACTTTTGGTCCAAATTAAAGATGGTTTGTTTTGAAATGCAAATAGTTTGTAATCAGAAGGGGAAAGGTGGAAATAGCCACAGCTTAATGTCTGCAGTCTAAAACGAATCAGGCATCTGTAGGGGTTTTTTTAATATGTATTTCTTTTAATAGGGTGAGTAAGTTTTGTGTGGGCTGAATGAGCTCTAAATGAAAGCAAACAAGGCATAATTAGAAACTGGTTCAGTTTTTTCCTGGTTTCTTCCCCTCTGGAAGGGCAGCAAGGTGCGCATCCAAGGTGTGCATCTGGGAGAGAGGGGCGTGCCCAGCAGGGAGGTCCAGCTGGGGAGCAAGGAGAGGGCAGCAGGAGCTGGCAGCACAGCTGGCATGGGAGCTGGGCACACACTGGGGACAATCCAGCAGCTTTAAAGCATCTGGAGGAGCAGGATAAGGCCCTGTCCCAGCTGCCAGCCCCACCAGTGGCCATGGCACTGTGAGTCCCTGTCCCACAGCCAGACATCCCTGCTGCTGGAATCTGCCTCTGCCCAGCAGCAGGAGCAGGGCTGCTTTGCAGAGGCAGCTCCACGTGTAAATCTGGGAAGCTCCCACTTGGGAAGTACATGAGTTTCTCATTTACCGTGGTACCACACTGCATTCTTTCTTTATAAAGAGTCCTCATTTAACTTTAGGCGTGTTTGTACATCTAATTAAAAATGGGTCATGTTTAATTGATTTCATATATCACTGCTGCCGCCGCCAGCGCAGTCCAGTGACGGTGGCAGTGCTGCATCCCTGGCACAGGCACATGGCTGGGTCCCAGGTGTCCCGTTTGCTCTGTCCTCGTTCTGTTGGCATTGCCACAAGTGTCACCAGCCCCAGGAGCTCCCCCTGCCCAGAGGAGCATCAGGCTGAGCAGGGCAGGGAGAGCCTCTCCAGCTGTTCCATGGCTCGCCTCCAGCCCCATGGTGCCCACACACAACCTCTGTGGGCTGGTGGTTTCCAAATCCTCGGGCTGGGGAGGAGGACGCTGCTTTCAGGGCAAGGCAGGAGCTGCAGAGCTCTCTCCATGTCCCTGCCACCCCTCCAAGGGCGCTGGGGCTGGGGCTGAGCTGGGGTCATGGCACTGCCTGTGCTTCCCAACACCCTGTGCTCGATGTCCCCAATGTCCCCGCTCCAGCACTGCCTTGGCAAGGGACACACTGGCTCCTCGGGGTGGGAACCTGTCTGGAACATGCAGACAACAAGACAGCAGAGAGGGGGACAGCACTGGGGGTCAGGGAGCAACACTGGGGAGCCCAAGCCTCTCAGGACATGTGCCCAGTGACTGTACCCAGTGACTGTGCCCTCCCTGCCAGCCCCGAGCTGCAGCAGCGATGGGCACTGCCAGTCCTGCTCCTGCCACAGCTCTCTCGGGGAACTGAATCCAGCTGTCAGCAAAGAGGGGATGATGAGTCAGCTCCCACCAAAGGCTACACTATTACCTAGCAGCTTAATAATGAAAACTGTCACCATTCCTGCAATAAGGAAAGATAAATAAGTTATTAAAAGAAGAGCCTGCCACCCTGCCTGGGCAGGGCACTGCGCCAGAGGGATATTAACTGCTGGCCACAGCCTGGCTGTTTGGGGAACAGAGAGGGCTGCCCTGAGTGCGCAAAGCTCTTTCTCCTCCAGCTGGCTTGGAGAGGGCTCGTGTGCCTGGCACAGCGAAAGCCACCAGTCCTGAGAGAGCCACCACTCCTGCTCCAGCCCCCATTCCTGCCCTAGTCTCCATTCCTGCTCCAGCCATCACTTCCTGCTCCAGCTCCCACTCCTGAGAGAGCCACCACTTCTGCTTCCACTCCTGCTCCAGCCACCACTCCTGCTCCAGCCATCACTCCTGCCCCAGCCATCACTCCTGTTCCAGCCACTATTCCTGCTTCAGCTACCATTCCTGCTCCAGTCACCACTCCTGCTCCAGCCCCAGTTCCTGTCCTAGCCACCACTCCTGCTTCCACTCCTGTTCCTCCTCAAAGGTGCAAAGACAAATACAGCCCCAGGAAGGAGATGGGGCTGGTGGGGAGGACTGAGGGTGAGGAGGGGTCAGAGCAGGCTCTGAAGGTCTGATCACCCCAAATCCAGAGCAAGGAGGGCATTAATGAGAGCTTTGCTGAGCAGTGTCAGTGGGACCCTCTGCTGCAAGAGCACCAAGGGAGCGACCACCAGAGAATCCCTATGGCAGTGGCTGCAGCTGATGCTGTGCAGGGAAGGGGCTGGTGCAGCTTCCATGCTGGACCCTGCTCAGCTCCACAGCCAAAACCACTTTCCCCTCCCTGCCAAGCTCCCCCGGTTGGGGTTCAACTTTAGCGCCTCTCAATAAGTGACACAGCAAAAGGTGTCTCTGACGTGGTGAGAGAAAGGTGTGAGACAGTAAAAGAAGGAGGAAAGAAATTACCTTCCTTGCCCAGCATTCCCAGTTTTTTACTGGGAAAACATCCTCAAGCTGTTCCACCTCTGGCTGGGAATGGTGAGGCCCCGGCTGCTCTGCAGAGCTGGACAGAATAAATGACCTTCATAACGCTTTCCCTCTGAAATCCTCCAACTTGCCACTAATAAACATTGTGGTTGTCAGGGCAGTCCAGTCACTTTATCTAAAAATTGCTTCTTCCTTCCTCCCTGAACAATCAGGGAATCTTCCCTGGACCTTACAGCAACACATTCTCCTCCCTGCCATCTTCCAGGGGTGAGTCCTCCCCCAGCCTTCGCCCCCTCCCACATCCCCAGCTGTGCCCTCATCCCCATTGCTGTGAGCTCCTGGGGGTTTAAAAAAACAGATCAGTTATTGTGGTATCCCCCTTTCTCTCTGGGCTACCTCAGTGCCATTTTTAGCCTCAGCACAGCCCCTGGAACCACGTTTTTTAATCGCTGTGTTTACATGCACCTTCTGGAGCTGCTGAAGTGTCCTGACAAGCCTCTGGAATCAAAGGCTTGGAGCCGCCCTGGGGGCAGGGAGCAGAGAGAAAGGATCACCTGGGCTGCCGTGGGGATGGCCCGGGAAGGGCTGCAGGAACACGCTTGGCACGGGCGGGTGGGCTCGGTGCCACGGCCCCGCCACCCACAGCGGCGCAGGCCCCGGCACGCTGCGCTCCAGCACCACGGCCCGCAGACGCCACCAGGGACCACAGGCGGGGTTCCACTCCTGGCCAGGAAAGAACCCGTAAAGTCAGAGAACATCTTAAAAATTAAGCGTCTAATGAGGCCCGTCCTGCAGCCAGGGGCTGGGTGCCAGCTGGGCGCTGGCTCCACACCGTGCCCTGCCCGTCTCGGCAGATGAATCCCACTGCACTCGCGTAGGTGTGCGGCTGCGGGGACAGAGCGGGTCCCAGGACATGGCCACCAGTTAAATGGCCTGGGGACACTGGGGGGAAGTGGGGATGATATGGCCTGACTCTGGATTGTGTCACCAAAGCCCTGTGCTCTTCAACTCCCAAAAACATTTTATTCTCTGAAACATTTTACTCTGTGAAAACCCATTTTCAGGGTTTGTTATCACTGGCTCATGTTCGCTCAGCCACCAAGGGGTGGCTCTCTGCGAAAGGTCAGTTCCCTGCACCCTTAGGCTAAAGCCAAGGGCTTGTCCATGGTGCCATCACCCTGATGCCATGGTGTCATCTCCTCCGTGCCATGGTGCCATCTCCTCCGTGCCATGGTGCCGTCTCTGTGCCGTGCATCCTCACTGATGGATCCAGGCAGCAGCAGTCCCTGCTGTGGCCATCTCAGAGGGCCCTGAGGGCTGGGCTGAGAGCAGTTTTTGTCAGAGTTTTCCATCCCTCTGAGCTTTCCTGACTCTGAACAGCGCAGCACCCAGCATTTGGGTGAAAAACCCCTCGGACGTCCTCGCTCTTTCTGCAGGGTTTCCTCTCACATCCCCTGGGCAAAGCTGACCAGGGCCATGCCTCCTCTCCAGCCACCCCTGCTCTGCCCTGGCCATGCTGAACCGGACCCACTCCCTCCTCCAGGTGCTGCTCCCCCACCTCTGCCCGGGCCAGGCCCTGCTCCCAGGGCACTCGCCCACCTTGGTGCTCCTCTGGAGACTCTTTCCCCCAGCTTCCCTCCTCCTGGCCAGCCTCCTGCCGTCCCTGCCCTCTACTGCTCTCCTGCCACCCATAAAAGTATATAGAATATAGAACATTATTTTATGACGTACTATAAAAGAAAAAACAACCTGGAACCAGGAGACACGTGCCAAACCTCAGCAGCACATGCAGGAATGCCTTTGTCCCAGCTGTTGCTGGAGTGCCTGAGTCTGAAGGCTTTTCAGGACAGGAACAATTTTGTCTTGAATTATTGATTTTTTTCCTGGCACTGGGCAGAAGTGGCAGCAGTGGCTGTGCACAGTCGGTGGTGCCATCTGTCCTGTGGATCCCATCTCCTGGGCACTACCCAGGGCTCCCCAAACCAGGCACAGGCACAGCTGGGAGTGTGGGTGTCAATGCAGCTGCAAAGTGTGAGGAGGGGCAGGGGCAGGGGCAGGGGCAGGGGCCTCCCATTGTCCTGAGGATGCTGCTGCAGTTATTGCTCCTCAGCTCCTGCGCCGGCCAGAGCCCTCTCCCTTCTTCCTCAGGGCTGAGCCGGTGCCCGTCTGGGGCCCCTCAGCTTCTCCTGGGGTTTCACTGAGCTGCTGGTTCCTGCACAGGTGATTTGGGGCACCCATGAGCAGGGAACCATCTGTCTTTCCTATCAGGACTGACATCAGACCCTAAATAATCAAAGCATTCCACCCCACACCAGTACCCACACCCGGAGGTGCCAGCCCCACTCCCCAGGGTGCCAGCCCCACACTAGGAGGTGCCAGCTCCTGGTCCTCCCTATTCCCCTTCCCCTCCTGGGCTGGTGAACTTTCCTGCAGCCCTTCAGCCCCAGCTCCATAAAGCTCCCGATTCATTCCGCAGATATTTCCTGCGCTGGGGCTTTCCGCAGCATCTGCTGGTTTGAAGTGCTCCGTTTATTCGTCCTGGGGGCACCATTACTTTCTGCTTTAGCAGTTCTGCCTGCTCTGAAGTCTCTGCCAGGCTCCATCCACGGCAGAGAAAATTGATGAAAGAATAATAATGATGATTGTTATAAATATATATTTCATTGCGGTGGCCCTCGGTGCACGTGTTCGTCACTGATGAGGAGACCAGAGGGCGAGGGGGTGCTCGGCTCCCAGCAGGCTCCCAACAGCAGATGTGTGCTCACCCTGCTGCCCTTCTCCTCCTCCTCCTCTTCCTCTTCCTCCTCCTCCTCCCAAGGCACTTGTCAGGACACCCCTGTCTGCTCTCCCCAGAGGGTCTCAGGTGGGTCTTGTGGCCAGAAGAACTGGGCATCTCTGGAGTCAGGATTCTGGTAGCATCCATGGGACATGTCCTGGGCAGGCTGGAGCCACCTCCAAGCTCATCCATCCTTTGGGATGGCAGCAATGGGGAGCAGAGGGGAGAGCAGCTGAGTTGGGAATAGAGCCTTGCAAAGTGGGGCGTGGGGAAGAGGTGCACAGCTGAGTCTCCTGGCCTCTGCCTCCCTTTCTCCATGGATTTCTGCTGTCATCCAGCTGAGTGGAAACAGAAATCACCAATAATTTCACCCATAAAAGATCCCCATCGGCACCAGCAGCATATTTCTTCTCTCTTCAGGGGATTATCCAACCAGGGACTCTGTGAGTGAGTGCAGAGAATCTTTCCCCTTCTCTTAAAGGAAATCTTTTCCCTTTGTTTCACCAGCTGTGGATAATCCCCCTCCCTCCACATCCTCAGCCACAGCAGACTGAGGATGCTCCCGGCCAGTGTCCCGGCCCTCGTGGCCACTCAACCTCCTCCACTTCCATTTCCTGCTGCAGAGAGTTTCAGGTATTTCCTGTAGACACTTTAAAATTCCTCAAGGGCTTCTCCGTTTCACCCGCAGTGGGACGGGCTGGAAGCAGGACAGCAGGAGCCGCGAGGAGTGGGGTACCTGGGAAGGCTGTGTATGGATCAGCATTCCTCGGCTCATTTTTCCACTGCCCTTCCCACTCGGAGCCCTCCCCTCCCTGCAGATCAGACCAGAGAGTTGTACATGGGCCCTCCTGGGCCAGAATATCAGTAAACGCAATTCCATCTGCAGCCAGGATAACGTTACCGCTGCCGGCTCATCCCTGCTCTGGCCCGGAGCCATCTGTGTGGTGGGGGCTGTGCTGGGGACACACGGAGAGCACCAGCCCGTGGGGGTACTGTTACCTACAGATGGAAATTCATCTCCAAGGTACTTGATCTCTCCTGAACTCCTTTGCTGTAACTCTTCCAGAGGACATCTGCTAAATCCCTCCAGGAATGGAGACTCCACCGCTGCCCTGAGGAGCCTCTCTCAAGTGCTTCACCACCCTTCTGGGGAAGAAATTATCCCTAATATCCAACTGAACCTCCCCTGGCACAGCTTGAGGCCCTTTCCTCTCATCCTGTCCCTGTTCCCCAGGAGCAGAGCCTGACCCCCACCTGGCTGTCCCCTCCTGTCAGGGAGTTGTGCAGAGCCAGAAGGACCCCCTGAGCCTCCTTTTCTCTGAGCCCCTTTCCCAGCTCCCTCAGCCTCTCCTGGTGCTCCAGACCCTTCCCCAGCTCTGTTCCTGTCCTGGACACACTCCAGCCCCTTAGTGTCTTCCTTGTCTCTCCAACTCTACGTCTCACAGCCCAGGAAGGTGGGAGAAAGAGATGGAAATACATCAATCACCAGAGCCTGAGCAGATGTAGATGCAAAATCTGGGATTTTTTATTCCTTATCTGCTGCCAGACCAGTCATAACTTCTGCTGAAGCCTCCTCCCAGCTTGGTCAGAGGCAGCAGAGCTCTCCTGTCCCCTTGGGGTCACCGGCTCCTTCCCCTGCTGCTTGAGTAGTGCATCCTGGAGAAGGGAGCAGCTCCCTGCTGCTGTGGCCATCCCAGCCTCATGCTTGCCAGCAGAGCCTTCTCAAAGACCCTGAGACCCAAATGCAAATGGACAATTCCACGGAAAACCCACAGGTCAGCTGAAGCAGCAGGTCAGGGATGTTGGCTGAAAGGCTGTTTCAGAGCCCAGAGAGAGACCAGGCAGCCCAGAGGGTCTCAGCTTCCCTTGTTTGCTCCTGAGGAAGTTGGCTCTTATGGCAATTTGTGCTTCAATAAACGTGAAATAAAATCCATTCTGCCCTTTCCCTGCTGGCGTCATCCCCATTTCCCTCTGTTTATCACATCATATCCATTGCCCCGGCAACCGTGGCAGCCCAGGCGGGGATGCTGGTGGCAGGTGGGGCCCGTGCCAGCCCCACACCCCGGCATGAGGAGGATCCCACTGGCACACGGGTGTCTCCAGTGGGACACCACAGGGAGGGAGGGGGACAAGGAACAAACCCAAATGGGAGAAAACAGCTCCTGAAGAGGATGCTCTGGGCAGGAGCAGATGATGGCCCCAGGCAGAACCCACGGGAGTGACTCTGGAGGTGTTTGCCTGTGGGATCTGCAGGTGTGGACATCCACCCCCATGGCCTGGCTCTAGCTCTAGGATGGAAAAACAGAACCTCCGGCTTAGACAGAGTCTGGGAGCAGTTGGGTGGCTTTCTCCCAGTGCAGGTCCCTCTCTGCACCCACTCGTGCCCTCACACCTCGTAGGGCCCGTCCTCTGCCTGTGCCTCCCCGTCCTGTCACATTCCGAGTTCACCCCTTCTCCCCCGCAGTCGGGAGCCCATTCCCAGCGGACTCGTTCCCTTCAGCCCTGCATCGGTTTGGTTTCAGGGCTCGTTGCCCGACCGCTCCTAAGAGAGCTCACGGACCCCACTCAGGACAGCGCTGCCCGCGGGGTTCCCCCTGCTCCGGGCTTCGGCTCCATCCCGGAGAGATTCCCGTAGGAGCGATAGCCCGGCCCCACGCTCCTCCCGCGGTCTCCGCCTGCCCCCGCGCGGCGGCTCGGGGCACGGACCCGCACCCACGGACAGACCGACACCCACGGACAGAACCACGGACAGACCCGCACCCATGGACGGACCCACACTCACGGACAGACCTGCACCCACGGACAGAACCACGGACAGACCCGCACCCATGGACGGACTCACACCCACGGACAGACCCGCACCCACAGACAGACTCACACCTATGGACGGACCCCCACCCGCGGACAGACCCGCACTCACGGACAGACCCACAGACAGACCCGCACCCACGGACAGACCTGCACCCACAGAGGGACCAGCACCTACGGACAGACCCGCACCCACGGACAGACCCACAGACAGACCCGCACCTACGGACAGACCCGCACCCACGGACAGACCCGCACCCACAGACGGACTCACACCCACGGACAGACCCACAGACGGACCCACACCCACAGAGGAACCCGCACCCACAAGGGAACCGTGCCCAGACACACAGACAGACCCGCAGCAGTTTGAGACAGACGAGGGTCACGGGGAGGGAAGAACGATGGGAAGGAATTGCTGAAGCACTGGGGGAGATTTACTTGAGGGAGAACACTGAGACTGCTCAGAGGCTGGTGAGGAGGCCCTGGCACAGTGTGCCCAGAGAAGCTGTGGCTGCCCCATCCCTGGAAGTGTCCAAGGCCAGGTTGGACGGGGCTTGGAGCAACCTGGGACAGTGGAAAATGTCCCTTAACTTGAGCTTCTCATTCCAATGGGGTGGCATGGGCCGTGCCTGTGCCAGAAATGGAACCCCCCAGAGTCTCTGGAGGTAGCCTCATCCGGATTGACCCTACAGGCAGCTGTCATCTCTCCCTGCCTCACACTCTGTGGGCACCAGAACCTCCCTGCCACTGCCCAGGAGGGACACTGGGACTGTCGAGCAGCCAAGGGAGGGGTTTGAATGCCGCGGTCCCCGAGGGACCCTTGTGCAAGGCTCCACTGGCAGAGTCAGCGAATGAAGATGAACCAGCCTCGGGAAGTTGCTTCACCTCTTATCAGAGAGCTGCTCTCCCCTCCCCTGCAGTGACTCATGCTCGGCTCAGCCCTTCCCGCCTCATCTGGGACGTGTTACAGCCCTGGACCATGCTCCCTCTCCATACAGATGGGGATTCTCCTGGAATGTCTGCCTCTGCCTCTTCCTCCTCCTTCTCCTCTCCAGCGTTTCTGCTTCTCAGGTGTCCCCTGCCCAGGTAACACAGCTGTCCCCTAAGCAGGGCTCCCTTTGACTTGTCCCCAGCTCTGGAGCCAGCCTTGGAAAGGGGATGCTCCCCAAAGGCTCCCCCCTTTCCCAGAAGCTGTTCATGCTCGTTTCTGTCTGCTTGGTTTGGCTGCCATTCCTCCCCCAGGCCAGTGTAATTGTGCCCTGCGAGGGGAAGGAGGCAGACACCCAGATTCCAGGGACCGAGACCCGATCCATTGGTTCCCGGTGACGAGCTGCCAGCTGACATTTCTGAGGAGCTGAGCGCGTGCCCCTCGGTTGGGTGAGGTTTAATTTAACAGTCTCAGAAGCACACACGTCTTTCAGAGCGGGGGACGGTGGTGACTCGAGGAGGGAGCGGAGCTAAATCAGATGCCAAACATTGATTCCTCCGCACATCTCCAGGGACCGACAGCTGGAGTCACTCTCACCATCTGTCTTCCCGCTGCAGCCCCCAGAGAAGACACACTCTGTTAGCTGTTCCTCCAGCTAACAATGGAGACAGCAAGAGAACAAATGCATTCATTTCCAGGCCTATGGATTTTCCATTCAGGGATTTTGGGAACACGCTGCATTGGGGAATGTGCTCTGTCGTCCCAGTAACAGGACACAGCTTGTGTGTTTTGCTGTATTACAGGGACACCGATGAACCCTCTCCTCCCCACCCCCTGCCCAGGGCACCCTTTGGGCACGTGTGTCTGGGCTTTCTGATCCTCAGAGGAAAAACTGTCTGAAAGATTACATTTATTGTTCCTCGTGCTCTCATCCTCACCCCAGGCAAGCTTGGAGACCAAACGGGTTGGCCAGAATCTTGGGACACATGATAAAAGCATTTTGTCTCTAGATAGGACACATCTTCTCGGGAACGAGTCCAGAATTAATAAACCATCCACCAGCAGCCAAGTGCGTTGTGTTAACTCAGAAGTAATGAGGTCGTGGTGAATCACCGGGAGTCTGGGACGCAGGGGGAGAAACCAGCTCAGAAAAACACTGGATTAGACCAAACTTGAATGCAAACCCTGCTTCTTTCTTCATGACTGAAACTACTTAATAATTTGAGTTCCTGTCATTAGAGCTCCACCGCAAGCTCCCAGGAAAGCAGGAGGGGAAAACCGCAGGTACCACAGGAACCAGCCCAACCCGGGGGGTTGCAGGAGCTGGCAGAGGGAGTGGGGGGCTCAGGCAGGTCTGGCCTCTGCCCCCCAGGAAAGGTCCCCTCGGGGGTGCCAGTGCCCTGCCCTGGCCCTGCAGGGACCTGTCCCCACCCTGCCCACAGCTGGGACCGTGGGTGCTGCTGCTGTGCTGAATGATCCGGGAGGGAGGGCAGAGGGCTCTCCCAGGGAGCAGGAGGAGGAGGAGGCTGAAGGTATTTTCCTGCTCGCTCGAGTTGTCCCCCTCCACATCTTGTTTGGGAACAAGGCAGCTGTTCCCAAAGGATTCTTGTTCCTCGGTGGCAGCGCACTCACAAAATGTGGGCAGAGCATCCCTTCGCAGGAGTTTTCCAGGTTACAGGTGTCTGGGGCTTCAGGAACATGACTCTGTGGTGGGGTGACATCCAAGTCAGGGTTCTCACGTTGAGAGGGAGCTGCAGTGGGACAAACCCTTCTCCCCAGCTTTGCATATTCATTTATTATGATTTGCAGGCTAATCCCGTGCCCCTCCCTGTGCCCTGACAGCCTCAGCACCCACACACGCTTGAATTACCTCTTTCCATGCAGACTCTGGCTTAGACCACCCACGGGAGTGCCCAGGCCCTTTCCTGCCTCCTGCCCTCCACGTCTCAGGGGAGCTGCCTGCCTCTGAGAGTCACTCAGGGGTGTGGAAAGCAGCCTGGAGCAAACGCCAGCTCTGAAAAATCCTGTGCGTGGGGGGCTCAGTCTCAAACCCCGACCATGGCCCAGTTAGAGCTGGTCTCTGCTCTGCTGTGTCTCTGCCACGCTCTTCCCCAGTCGTTCTTCCCATGCTTGTGTTCTGGCAGGTTTTCCTCATCTTCCTCATCCAGCCACTCCAGATGTCCTTTCCTCAGCCCCTGCAGAGGTGCAAGAATGTCTCTTTGCCCAGGCATAGTGATGCCTCATCTTCCTCCTGTCCTTCCTGTGGGTTCCTGACCTATGCCCCGAACCCCCACCCCTCAGAATTTAGCTGTGCCATCAGTCCACGAATCCCTCAGGCACTGCCTGCAGCAGGAGCATCATGCCAGGGCTGGTGAAAGCTCCCAGAGGCTGCTGGACAGAGGGTTCCTGCCCTCACTCCACAGGAACCCTCTGTCTTTGTTCTGGAAATGCTCTTGGGCAATCCCAACACTGTGGAGGTTAATCCAGGTCCTCGGGGGTGAAAACCAAGACAGAAGAAGGGAGGCATCAGCTCTTCAAGCTGCAAGAGACAGCAAACCCAACAGACCAAGGGTTCAGACATGCCCCACTCGGAGCAGTGGTATTTTATTCAGCTCTGATTTGCAAGTCTTTGCATTCACAACAACATTGAAATGACTCTGGTTTCCAACAATAGCGAAACCAGGCTTGGGCGGGACGGGAGAGAGCTCATCCACTCCCAGCAGCTCAGCTCCCTCAGCATTTCTCACCAGAGCAGGGAACAATTCTGCAAACCGTGAGCTGAAGAGTGACACACCACCCTCCTTTGTTTTCCCATCCATCAGCTGAAATTTTCCTCTTCCCCAGTTCCTGGAAGGCTCTCTTTGTAATTAACTTCTCAGGAACACATGAGCCCCACAGTGCTGTGAGTTCCTCGGCAGCAGAGGCGGCTCAGCAGGGCAATCCACGGGAAGCTGCTTTGGGAACGCCCGGCCTGAGCCTGGCGCTCCCCTCGTCCCAAGCTCTCCCTGGCTGTGTGGACAAGGGAGAGGGCAGGGGCTGGACACACCCCAACCCGCCGGGGCTCATCCCCCGTCAGCTCTGGCTCCCCCATCCCTGGGATTTCGTTCAATCCAGGTGCACTTTTTATTGGATTTTGTTAAATTAAACATGTGATCCCATATTGTCTGACCCAGCTCTGAAGTCTCCCAGGCCCAGGCAAACTCTGCTGCCTCAGCTTTTCATTTCCATGTTTATTTACTGCCTTTCAGATCGCCTGGGCTGCACGGTGCAGCCTCTGATGAATAAATAACCGGTGCCCTTCCAGGCCAGATTGATTAGATGGATTTAATTAACGAGCCCAGCTCCCCTTGAGGACTATCCCAACTAAAATACTGGAACCAGCCAGTGTGTTATAGCGCCAGGACCTATTGATTTACGGGAATATGAACAAGGGATCACTTAGTGACTTCATCGATGCCATAACAAGGAAGAGGCTGCGAGGGTTTGGGTCACGGCTGGTTCATCACAGAGAGATTGTTCCCTCCCACTGCTCAGCCAAGCAGTGCCTGCAAACATCCATCTGTCCTCCCCATCCCGGCTGTGTGGCCAGGGGGACAGGGAACCAGAGCAGCCGGCTCGGTCTCAGTGGGATTGGGTGAGCAGGGGCGCTGGAAACCACAGGGGAAAAGGCAAAATGCTGAGGAGGGTTTTTCCACACCAAGGTCAAACCTGGAGCTTTGCAGGGCAGGAACACAGAGCCCACGCTGGGCTGGGGTGGAGGAGCTGAGCTGTGCTGGGGGGCGCTGCCAGGACCAGCCCGAGCCCCCGTGTGCCCCTCTAAAGGGGACAGACGTGTGACAGGGCGCCCAGCCCAGCTGTCCCCACCCCCAGCTCCATGGCAGACGGCAGCTCCCGCACAGACCTCGCCCCGCCCGCCTCCGCAGCACCCCGGAGAAGGTGCCACATGGGTTTATTAATTACTCCATTAAATTATTGCAGAAATAATTGAGACCCACGTGTTCCCCCCGCAGGTCCCTCCCCGGCAGCCGTGGCGCGGGCAGGAGCCGTGACATGGGATGGGATAATGAGCTGCCGTGGGGAGCATCCCGTGCCCAGCGTGCCGTGCCACCTGCCCTGTCCCTGTCCCCGTGCCACCTGCCCTGTCCCTGTCCCCGTGCCGCCTGCCCTGTCCCTGTCCCCGTGCCGCCTGCCCCGTCCCTGTCCCCCCGCCGCCTGGCACGGGCGGCTGCCAGGCTCATCGCGGTGACAATCGTCAGGTTTTAATTAGTCTCCAACACGAATCCTGTCACAAACACTCTGCTGGGGGTTGTTTGTTTTAATTTGATCAGGGACAGGCACAGAGAGGGGGGGAAGAAGGAAGGTAATTAAATTTGACTAAAAATCTTGGAATGCCATTAAAGCGGATGTCCTCATTTGCATAATCCGCTCCCTGCGGCGCCCTAAACTGCCACCAGTTTATTGTGACTGGCTCTGTCCCCAAGAGGACGCTGCCCACCCGCAGAACCTGCCGGCACGGCCGAGGGAGGATGGGGATGTGCAGGGACGGGAGAGTTCTTTGCGGAAAGGGAAAAATTCCCGGCTTTTTTAGCAATTTGGGGGG
>VYZT01000015.1:0-40394 GCA_013400735.1 Pomatostomus ruficeps
ATGTCGGCCGCCGTCTCAGGTAGGGGCGGCCCCGATGGCGGCTCCTCCGCACCCGCGCGAGGAGGGCGGGAGGGCCCCGGAGATGGTCGTGGCTTTCCGCCGGCGCCCCGGGGTTGTGCGACAGGCTCGGTTGTGGCGGGGGGGGGGGGAAAAACCCCAACACCNGGGTGAGAAAAAACCCGAAACGCGTCCCGCGGGGCGAGGGAGGGCGGATCGGGGAGGGCCTTTGGCCAGTCTGAGCCCGCAGCCCGCCAGGGCGCCCGGCGTTTAAAGGAGAGCGAGAAGCCCCGGCTGCCGGCGGCGGCTGTCCCGGCGACGGGGCGGGCAGCGGTTTGGCGGGCTCTCCGCTCGCCCCGTCGCTGCGGACTGGCCGCAGGGAGCGCGCCTGGCCGCCTGTGTGCGGGTGCGAGCCCCGCGAGGAGAGGGGATGCCGCTGTCCCTGTGCCTGCCTGCCCTGACCGCCGTGCTCTCGCCCTGCCTGCAGATCGCAGCCCCCCGGAGGAAGAGGACGGAGTGGGCAAGTGCGGGAATCTGCTGCCGGGGGAGGAGGAGGCGGCGGCGGCTCCGAAACCGCGGAAGAAGCGCTCCCGCGCAGCCTTTTCCCACGCGCAGGTCTTCGAGCTGGAGCGGCGCTTCAACCACCAGCGCTACTTGTCGGGGCCCGAGCGGGCCGACCTGGCCGCCTCGCTGAAGCTCACCGAGACTCAGGTGAAGATCTGGTTTCAGAACCGGCGCTACAAGACCAAGCGGCGGCAGATGGCCGCCGACCTCCTGGCCGCCGCACCCACCGCCAAGAAGGTGGCCGTCAAGGTGCTGGTGCGCGACGACCAGAGACAGTACCACCCCGGCGAGGTGCTGCGGCCACCCTCGCTGCTCTCCCTCCAGCCATCCTACTACTATCCCTACTACTGCCTTCCCGGGTGGGCTCTGTCCACCTGCGCCGCAGCCGCCGGCACTCAGTGAGAGGCACACATACATATTGCCCCGGCCCCGGCACCCCCACCATACACACTGGCAGCCAGGAAACCCATCTTCCCTCTGCCACCCCCCCATCCATCAATCCATCCATTCAGCTTCTCAAGTCCAGAGCCCCAGCTGCAGCTCTCAGTGCCTCGGACAGTATTTATTATTATTTTATTGTTATTTTTATTATTAATATTTTTGGATGGTTCCTCACCCTCTCCTCTTTCAACGTAAGACTTCTCGGCCACCCCCACCCTGACCCTCACCCCATGCCCACCCCGCCAGCCGAGGACTCTAGCGATTCGGCACAACTTGTTCATGGTATCCATGTTGTCAGTGTATTTGGTGTAGACTTTTTGTTTGTTTGTTTTATTTTGCTTCGGATTGGTAGAGACTCGATCTTGTGTGGAGAAAAAAGTGAGAGAAAACAAAGGAGAGGAAAAAAGTACAACCCGCAAAACCAAATGCAGCTCAAAATAGGAGATCAAGGACTCCCTCAGTGGATTGTAAGGAAGATTATTTTTGTCGACTGAGTCCTTGGTCTTCCAACTTGTTGCAAACTGAGTGTGCCTTGTATGGTGCTGAATGTAAGGAAGCCTCTTTCAGGTCCCCCCTGCTCTTGTTGCCCATTTTATTCCTGTACTCCATGATCCCTGGCAAAGGATAAATATGTCACAAAAGGGTGAGACTTATATCGAAACTCTCGACTTTTTGTTTTCCTTTTGTTCCTGAGATCTTTCCGTGTTCGGGGAGGGAGGAGTTACAGATTTTTCGCACTTTCCAGATGTATTAAAGTTGTTATTATTTTTATATTCAATGTGAATATTTCTAGTCAGGCTTTCTAAGAAATCGATGTAATGGGAAACTTTAATACCATCAGTGCCTTTTACAATTCTTCTGCAGAGCTTTCCTCCAGGAGCGGGGATTTCTGATCTGCTCAGCAATGTAATTACGGTCTCTTTCTTCCAAGGTAACTGTTGCTTTCTTTTCCCCTTCTTTCCCCCCCGCCTCCCCTTCATTTCTTTTTGAATGGCACTGTGCACTCAACTAGATTATTTACTTCAAACGAATTGTGAATGTTTGTAAGCTACCCGCTGTACTTGTTTTGGTTTTTTTTTTAATTTATAAACTTTAGTTTAACACTTACCTCTGCTCCTTGTGTCGTTCCTGAGAGCAGACACGGATTTCCCTAGCGATATTTTTTCCCCCGCAGCAGACCTCAGGCCGTAGCTCAG
Source organism: Pomatostomus ruficeps (assembly GCA_013400735.1). NCBI lineage: Eukaryota > Metazoa > Chordata > Aves > Passeriformes > Timaliidae > Pomatostomus > Pomatostomus ruficeps. The sequence continues at coordinate 2,199 of VYZT01000015.1, forward strand.
ACCACATCCCTTCTTTTCGCACTTGCACGGAGGCAGGGGCTGAGGTTCGTGAGGCCTGGCGGAGATCCGGGCCGCCTTGCCTGGCTGCACCGTGCAGCGCCGATTCCCTCTATGGGAGGCGGTGGGGGCCCAGGAGCTCTGGCCGGGCGCCTTAATCACTTCTTTGGTAACGCCAGTCCCGGATGGAGCGATCCCCCGTCTGCTGGAGAGCCGGGATCACTGGCTGAATTTACGGCTGCCGGTAGCGGTGAGGACGCGGTACAGTCGGAGGAGCCACTGGGACCTCGGACCGCTTTTCCCGGCCGATGGGCGGCCTCACCGTGCAGGCTGCGGCCCCTCTGCCGCGGGCCGTGCCCGTTTAAAACCTTGGCGGATCCCGGGGAAAGTGCGTGGGTCGGTGGATTGTTTTCTCTCTGCTGGAGCCTGGCGGGGAGACCGGGGGCGCGGGCTTAGGATTGGGCTGCAAGAGGGGGCTTTGCAGTCCTCGACGAAACTGCCGAGGTCGTCTGTATCCCGACACAACCGCGATAGCCACTTGGGGCAGCCTCCTGCCTTGGACTGAATCTCCTCCAAGCCTCTGCTGCGAGCCCGGGCCCTCGGGCGCGGCGCTGGTGGCTCATCCCCGCCGTCGGCTGCCGTCCTCGGGCGTCCCCGCCGAGGCCAGCGCTGCCCGAAGGGAGGGCAGCCTGCCGTGGGGTGGGTAACTCCACTCGGGGGGCCGGGGCCGGGCAGTGGCGCTCGGAGGGACCGGACCCGGTGGTGGCTGCAGTTGTTTCTCTGCGACGGTGGAGCCCTGCCCGGACTACGCTCACAGGCGGCCACGTTGTCTGGGCGCCGCTGCTCCTTCATCACCGCCGGCTTCTTTCCTTTCCCGCTGGTTCGCACGGGCTTTCGCTGCGGCTCCCGGGCACGGAGCGGCTTGCAGGAAGCTCCTGCTGCCCCATGGCTTCCCGACCGCGATGCTTGCAAGCCGCCCCAACATGCAACCGGGCTGTTTCCCTGTCAGCCCCTCGCTCCGGCCCTCCCTTGCCGTCATTTCGCTCTCCCCAGCCTCGGGAACCCCGCGGGTTAGATGTTCCCGGGCTGGCACCGCCAGCTGCACTGGGCGGCAGGGAGCGGGGCGGCCGTGGCTCCCCGTGGGCTTCCCCAGTCCCAGCACTGGCTGGGGACGAGCTCTCTGTTCCCAAAACCGACGACCGTCGTGACACTGGGGGAAATGCTCTGGGTTCGGTTTTGCTCGGCCGGGCGTGCTGCCGAAAGGAGTGCTCCAGATGTAGCAGTCCCTTGGCAGATGCGGGAGGACTTGCATTTGTTTGGCCCGATCCTGAAGCTCATGTCTCTTTCTTCTTTCTTCTTTTTTTTTTGGTAATTCTTTCCTTCCGACATTCCAAACACTTTCCTTCCTGGGAAAACGAAACTTTTGGATGGCAGAATCTGGGTCCCCGTGGACTTGAGGAGGTAAAGAGGTGCCACTGCCGCCCCGCAGTTTGCATTTTTCTGGCCCCTGGGGACGTTTCTCTGCCTGTAGCCCCGTACGAGACATCGAGCCGCTGACTCCCATCTCAGGTTTGATGGTACCGTTCACACTAGCGGAGGTTTTGTCCTCGGCGGGGGTGGCTTTCGGCAAAGCCGGCTATGTTTCCTATCGGACTGCCTGTTCGAGCGAGCGGACTATTTCTAAGCTTATTTTTTTCCCCCGTAGGTGACCGTGTTGTATTATTTTGATTCTTGCTTGTTAACGGATGTAGTGCTCTAGGGAACCTCCTGATATGAAAGGGAAACAACAATTATTAGAGATTCCTCGGGTTGTAACACCAGGTAACAGACTCAGAATAAAGTGTCAAACTATTTTGCTTTGAATCAGGTAAAACTAACGTGCATTTTACTCGAGCTAGAAGTTGCTGGAAAAGCTGATCCGAGTACATTTGCTCGGAATTTTAGTATTGGTGTTTAACTTCGAATATTTACGCATCGACAGTGTCTTCTTCTGACGTTGACAAAATCCAGTATTTGAGAAACGTAAGTATTTGATATTGGGAAAATTTAATCGATAGCTTCATGGAATTTTTCCAGAATCTGAGGCGTTTCCATTCCTGTTTTTATTTATTATTTTGATTTCTGAAATATAAACTCTCTGCATCCCTTATCTTTTCTTAATGGCAAAATCCCCAGTAACACGCATGTAACTGTGCCAAGGCTAAAGGAATTACTCTGTATTTTCGTCGCTTAAGTCAGCAGCAGAACCTGGGCTCTAACATGCTCTCTTCACCCACCCTCAACCACATATTCAGCTCATCAGCACATACACGGCTGCAACGTAAAAATAATCTCCCTAACGATGTGTCCCAATTTCGACCTCTCTCGCAAAGCCCGAATCTGCACAGGGGCCGTGGGAATAATTTTCCATCTGACCATGGGCAAGCTCTAGTCTTAAAAAAAAAAAATCTTGCAAAGACAAGAGGGAGAGGGGGGAAATACCGCAGCTACAAGACATTCGATTGTTGAAATATAATGTAAATTGTGTATATCTTTGCATATGTCTCCACTGGCGCTTGTGTTTGTGTATTAAACAGTCGCACGGGCGCAGAGTCCAACTCTGCAACCGGGAGGCTGCCTATATTTAGTTACCTCCCGCTCGCTCGCAGGGTAATAAAACAGGAAACCACGTAGATTTGTTCCCCTTGCGCACACACACATACACACACACACACAAACACTCAGGTAGAAATCAGCGACGCTTCCCCGGGAGGAGGAGAAGCAGCAGCAGATACCGGGGCATAGGCAGCCCCCCCGGCAGCGCAGCACCTGCCCAGCCTCCCAGGGGCTCCCGGGAGCAGGGGCCAAAGGTGGCCCGAGGTTAAGGGCCTCTCCCCGGCAGGCTTTGGCAGGCTTTTTTCCGCTCCGCTTCTCCTGTCAGTGGGACTGCGACGCGCCTCGAGGGCGACCCCGGGCCTGGGCCACGGAGAATCCCGGCCGCCGTTCTAGCTGCTCTCCCGGGTCTGCAGCACCAAACCTCCGGGGCAGCCTCTCCGCTGGGAGGGCTCCGAACACAAGGACAGGGGTGCTCCTCCGGACTGCCGCAAAGACAGACTCCGCGGCCTCTGGAGATGCAGGGCGCTGCCAGTAGTGGCTCCATCGAGCAGCCTGACTTTTTCCGAGGTGATGGGAAAAATAAAGGGCAGGTCTTTATGTTCCGGCCACATAATAGGTGATATTACCTGTCCCAACCTCTGCTAAAGCTGCAAGAAAGTGGACTGTTCCTTCGCGTTGTCCTTTGCTGCGGGGAACAACGTGATTAGCCGGGGAGCAAGGTGAACAGGGGAGCAAATGACACGTTTCCCATAGGGGTGTCACGGCGCTCAGTGCCGGGACACCGCACCACTCTGAGACAGGCAGCGCTCCCTCCTCCAGGGGCGAGCAGAGACTCCGGTGGGCCGGCAGGCTCTGCCCGGGGTTTCCGGCCCCGCTAGGGCTGCCTCCTGCGGGACCCCCACCCCGCTCTGCGCCCGGGCAGCCGCACTAACCCGCACCGGGGCGGCTCCGCACCGCGGCTGGCCGGTGCCTTGCCGAGGGACCGCGGGAGAGGGCGGACTTCTACCCGCAACTGGGGCTTGTCCTGTTCCTAGAACATGTTTAATATTTGTGGTGTGGGGTTTTCGTTTTGTTTTGGGTTTTGTTCCTTGTTTTCTTTTAAGAGAGGAATGGAGCGGAGAGAGAGGGAGAGTTCACGCCCGGGCCGACCCGGGAGGTGGGTGTTGCAGTGCCTGGGGCAGGCCAGAGACAAGGGCTGCTCTTCTCCACCCACAGCCGCAGACACTTCCCTAGCTCCCTCCTAGAGTAGGTCCTGCGGCCCGCAGAGGAATACCCTGGCAGAGGATGAGGGGTTTGACTCCTCGGTCCGAGGCCCTTGGGGAGGCTGAAGAACCATCCCCGGCTCTTTCTCCGGTGTTTCCCCAGGCCTGTTGCCCCGTTCTGGAGCCGCTAGAGGTGTTAGCCATCCCAAGTGATGCTGGCGATTGTCGGGGCAATCCTTGAAAAAAATTAGAGTGGGGAATGGTGGCTGCAGAACTGCAGGTTAGCCGTTTTTGGGTTCTCAGGTGCGCCTGTGGCTTCTTGCCTAAAATCTGACTCGGTAGTAATGAGGCCACGGTTTGGGCTCCCTAACGACGCTGATAGCAGCCAGCAACACATCTGCTGAAACAGAAACTGAGGCAGGGAGGAAAGTCTCTCCTGTCCCGCAGCAGTGGCTCGGCGCTGGGAGAGACAGAAAGGAGCGCAGAAGGCGACCCGGGGGACTACCTGCTGCCTCCAAAGGGGTGCCAGTAGCCACCAGAACTGGTGAACGATGTCCTTCTCACAAAAGCAGGGACACAGCTATTAATAATAATAATTAAAAGAACAAATAATTAAGAATGCTCGTAGGTATTTCAAACCATGTTTTTCTTTCTTAAAAAAAAAAAAAAGACAGAAAAAGCAAAGAAGCATGGGAGTTAGTAAGGCCACACGCAGCCTTTTCATGCACAGCCGGTTGACAAGTAAAACAGTGCTTCCACTCCAAACAAGAATGGTAGAAAACCATAAAACGGCTGGAAAGGCAAAGACGGGTCCGATTTTCAGCTTTCCGGGGCTGGAGGTTATCAGCATGCGAGCAGGAGTAGGCGGCAGCCGGGCAGAAGGGCGGCCGGGGGGTGGTCGCCCGGCCGGGGCCGGCTCTGGGACGAGCACTCACGGGACAGGAGCCGCTGCTCGAGGGAGAGCGGGTTACGGCGTTGTTTCCTAAATTGCTCTGTGGGGAAAGCAAATCCTGCAGGCGGTGACGGCTTTGAAAAACACCTCTGCCCGCTGCTTCAGAGCCCGACGCTGCCTGTCGGCTCCGGTGGTCTGAGGACCTCGCTCAGCACCGGTGATCCGCTCTCCGCTAAAGTCGTCCGACGGCGAAACCCCCGCTGCTTGTCTCCCGGGTCGGGGTAAATCACTTTGCCCAGGGATCTGCGCTGTGCCTAAACCAGCCAGAGAAACGCTTCGTGTCACAAAGGACTCGAGTGATAATTAGGGATGAAATGCGCGTGGAGACGACTAATATTATTTTTGGCTTGTGCGGGAATAATACAGATTTGCAAACTGTACGAATAGAGCTGGGTAGGCTGGAAGGGGAGGGAGAGAAGGCGGTTCTGTCGGCTGTCGGCAGAGCTAGGACTCGGTGGCGGAGTTTGTGCCGGGCTCCTCTGCTCAGGAGGCGAAAGCGAGGGACAGGTCGTGTTTGGGACTTGCCTTTTGGCACTCGGCTGCAGTATCGGGCGGCGGCAGGGGGGTGGCGGGGTGCGCAGCTCCGAAGACACCCCCGAGAAAACGCGGGGACGTTTTCCTCCGTGTCATGCGCGGAGTTACCGAGGTGGCGGCATTGTCATTCTGTTCTGCACGGCGGCACAGTATTTCAAGATGACCACATATCCACCGTTCTCTTTATTCAGTTAAGAATGAAAAATGGTGGAAAAGGGGGAACTTCTATGGACATACTACATTTTCCCAGCGACCAGAACAAGAAAAGGGCATGTGCTTATTCGCTGGTTATAAACCCCACTCTGCAGGGGTGCAGACAATGATTTTGTCAAGTAACTGTAAAGGTTCCTTTAATTTGTCTGAAATTTTACTAACTTTCCGGATTAAAAAAAGAAATGTCTGGAAGAAACAGACGGGTTTCGTCAGTCTTCGAAAAAAGCTTTTGCTTTTTGCTGCCCGAATTCTCGGCCACTGGAAGTTGTGTTTAGGTGTCCATGTCAGGTCATGGCTCGTGGGAGCACAAAGACATAGTTTTACCCAAAATACCTCCAAGTGATACTGAAATAACCACTTCGTTTTTGCGAACAAATTATTTCACTAAAGAAGGATCAGAAACGAAGGTACAAAAAAATATAAAAATCTATCGCAAGCCCTCTGTACGGGGCAAACTTTAAAAGGAAAACCTCGAGATTTTTATCTTAGAAAATAATATATGCAAGATTTGCAACGTGGAAACTACTTGTACACCGATCTCGCCTAGGGAAGAGTGTCGTTTCCCCGGGGTGGCAAAGCCCTCGGCCAGGCAGGCGCGGCGGGGGTGAGCGGGGGGCGGCGGATGCGGGCTGGAGAGCGCGGAGGGTCCGGGGCCGCTGCACCCCCGCGGGACCGGGGGAACGGGTCCCCGGACCTCCGCTCATGCCAAGGACAGGAGCAGCTACCGGCAATGCCGCGTGTGCCTGGCAGAAGACATATTCCAGAAGCTCTCCCCAGTTTTCTCTCCTGCACCTCCGGGAAGTGCCTGCTGGCTGCTCGGGACAACTTCACATAGCTGCCGCATCCCGCCCGGCTCTCTGCTTCTTGTCTCCCACTCCATGCGAAACCTTCTCTGACCGATCGAGCGCCTGTCCCCTCGCCGTGAGCAGTGCCGTGCAAGCTCGCGACAGAGCCCTTGTCACCGGCGCTGCGGACAGCGGGGCGGGAACGCCCGGCGGCCCGGCCCCGGCAGCGCGGCAGTCCCAGTGCCTCTCCCGGGCCCTGCCAGCGCCCCGCGGGGCTGCTCTCGGCCTCCCGCGGCCCGGCAGGGAGGGTCTTCTCAATGCCAGGCCTGTGTATTTGTAGTTTGATTTCGCACGTCAAGGATAATTTCTTCATACAACTTAATGGACGCGGCTTGACATCCATAATGATCACTAATCATTCAAATTATTTTTGCTAGCGCCCAGACATGTTCCAGTTGTTGTGATAGATCGCGTTTCACCCATAATGACGGACAATTACCATTTCTAATTCGCCGGCTTTTGACACCTAAATCCACCCACCATATGTGGCTGAAACGCGCCGGGCTCGGCGGCTCGGCCCTGATGACACTTGCAACGAGCCCCTCTCCTCTGAGCGGGGCACCTGGGATGCCACCCACCCCCCGGCACCCCGGCCCTTCCTCAGGCCGTCGGAGCTCGGCTGCTCGCCATCGCAGGCACCCGGACGGCAGCTCGGTGGCCGTGGCTGTGCGTGGGGCGGGCCGGCGGGGCCAGAGAGAGTCCCACGGGGAGCGGCCGGGCCCTCCTCTCCCCGCCCTGGCGCCCTTCGGGGCAGCCGGGCTGCGCTCGCTCCCGAGGCACTTACACGCCTCAGAGGAATCCCAGATGGAAAGAGGCTTGCTCTGGGAGCCAGGGCCGTCCCTGCCGGCTGTTCCCTTCCCGCCGCTCCTATCGCCATCACGGCCAGGGAAACCCTCGTGTATTTGCTCTTCGATCCTCCACGACCCATGGCCTTAAACTGTCCTCTGTGGGAGAGACAGCAAAGCGTGACGGGGAGGTTCAGCTGCAAACAGGGCGCGCAGTGCCTTTCCATTGCATCCACCGCGTTTCCTGGGGTATTTATCTCCTCAGTTCCCCTGGAAATTCGATGCACCCGGTGTAAGGTCTCTCTGTGGGTCCCGATGCAGTCAATGGAAGCAGAATCGGCAGCTCTGCTCCTCCGTCCCAGCACCAGCGACGGTCGCTCGGCTCGGGGCACCCAACCGCTCTGCGAATAGATGCGCCCCTGCACTGGCTCTCGTTTGGCGAAAAGGAAGTGTGAGGATTCACCCTAGGTGATTTCCTTGGAGTTGTTTGGTTTTATTTGTTTTTTGTTTGTTTGTGGTTTGGTTTGGGGTTTTTTTGTTTGGTTGGGTTTTTATTTTGTTTTTGTTTATATGAATAAACGAATGAAGCCGCCGTTGTTTGACTTTAAACCCCGCACGACGGAAGCGCCACCGCAACGTGGATGGCACAACATTCCTGCCCAAGTGCTGCAAGGCAGAAACTTCACGTTTCTGTAGAGCGGCAGGCATCGTCTGCTTTTTAAACCCTGGATATTTCAGCTGTGTTAACGTTTGAAGAGTCACATGAAACATTTCCTTCGTCAGGAATAACCGACTGCGGATACCCCAGTCACAGTTGCGAGGACGGGCAGAGAGGGAGCAAAGTCAGATCCTGAGGTAGTGCTCCTCTCCCCCGCGTGGCAGAGCCCCCTGACGAAGCCCAATGAGTTGTCAGTGATACAGAAGCCCAGGCAGGCTCACGCAGGTACGCGTCTTTCCAGTAGGACAAACAGGGGGCTCGTGATTACCGGGATGAGGATCACACATCGGAACATGTCGGGGCATTACCCGGGCCTTCTCAGTACCCTCGGTGAGTTGAGTCCCCAAGCTGTTCCCCCAGAGTGCTTCTTCGAAACCCACTCATGAACTCGCTTCTCCGCTGGGCGCTGACACAGCGATTGCCGGCCGCGGCGGGGCGAGAGGACCGAGGAACGGGACAGGGACGGGGGGCACCGTCGGGCCACTCCGGCTCGGTGTGGCGAGGGGGAACTGTCATCGTCGGGAAAGTGCTGAATCCGTCCCGAGCGCCGCCTGGCACCCCCGGCCCTGCTGCACCTTCCAGCGCCGCAAAGCGGCCCCGCAAAGGGCAAACACACCGACCCCGCTTTGGACAGCTGAGCTGCAGGAAATGGGTTCTCACAGCCTTTTTAACGGAGCAAGTGAAAGGATTTAGCCATCAATATACTTGAAAATAAGGACTAGAGGGATTGCCTGTCGGAGGTTTCTCGGCTCCCGGCGAGGTATTTTGATGAGGAGGTTTATTTCTAGTTAAACTTTCAAGGCATGTCTGAGGTGTTACTGCACTTTCCTCAAGAATTAAACAAAATGCTTTCTTAGTCCTCGAAGTCGAGGTAAAGATGATGGAAAAAAAATCACCAGCCCAGTACACATTAAAAAAACGGAGCAACCGAGTGTCAGCAGGTACCTCCTGACTGCCGGGAGCGCGGCTTCTCGCCTGGGCAAGGCAGGCTGGGCTGAAACGGCCCGTCCTCAGGCGGGGCCAAACACACCGCCGGGGGACCCCGCAGTTCCAAGGCTGGGCAGTCCGAACTGCATCGTGCAAAGGAATAGAGCCACGTCCCTCAGTGGGAGCGGGACTGGGGTTCAGGTGCTCGGTAGTACTAACGAAGTCATGAAGGACACCCCAGTAAGAATCCCTCAAATTCAGCAGAACAGTAATTGCTTCCCTCGGTTTGGACACACAGATTTGATTAAAGGGTCTTTAAAGTTTATTTTCCCCTAAAGTTTCTGCCAGGTGTCTAGACTCACATAGCTCCATTTCAGGCAAGTTCGGTCTGGGGCTTTTGCCATCGTTTAGATCACTTTCGCCTCTTCTTCACTCTGATCTTCACATGCATGCCCTCATTGAGTATAGTGAGCTTCCTAAAACCAGAAAAAACATCATGGCATTCAAGAACTAGTAAATAAATTTTATAAATTTTCCTGTATGTCTGATAAAGATTAGCCTCTTACTGTATGTATCAATCTAGAGACTGGTGATATATACATTTGGGGGAAAAAAAAAGAGAGAGAGAAAAAAGAACATATATGTTCATTCTCTGCTAGGATAAGGAAATAAAAGCAATGTTTCAGCGACAGAAGGTCCCTTTTCCTTGACAACTTTGTAAAATACATACTACTTTATGTTTTAACACACCACCTTAAACCTGGAGATCTCAGAGAATTGTGTGGAGCAAAACCTATTCTGCAGGGTGTACTGCATCTTTATGCCTTCTGCAGAGTATTTTCTAGGTATTGTTGGAACAGAAAGGTCTCCTCGCTTCCTAGCAATTTTTCCACAAGGGAATTAAAGAAAGGACGAAGAGCTCAGCGCGTCTTGCTTGTCCCCTCTCAGGACATCCCGCCGGACCATCTCAGTCATCCCTGCCGGTACGTGTCGTCTGACACTGCCATCTTGTGTTCTACAGTTCCAGCTGATATTTACGAAACCAGTTCCAACGAAAAGGTGTTGGTGCGAACATAAAAGGTGTAGCTGAGACAGTGAAACACATGCTCTCCCAGGGAGGTGCCAAGTGCCCGTTTGATTTAAAAGGCTAGATTTCAACATTTTAGCTTCTAGCTAAAGAGCAAAGTTTAAGCATATTTGAGCCTGTCAAATCTTCATGATGAGCAGGTTTCTCTGTCTCTATCATGGTACAGCTCTCAGTTACTCTCAGGTCTCCCCAGTGGCACTTTTCTTCTAGTTATGTTTACCATTCTCTAGGAAAAAAGTAGTAGAATTTATTTATCCTGTGTAGACACAAACATGAAGATCATGAAAATACTTTACTGCATATTTTCTGCCTTTGCTACCAACGCTGCAACCTCAGACAAATCTCTGCAGACTCACCAAGCAGTTTTGGCTTCAACAGCTAAAACTGCATGAAAGAGAAAAGCTAAGGAAAATCATTCAAATGAGGCAAGACAAAGACATTTTACCTTATCTTAATAATTTGAACTGATGGGCATAGACATCTGTGAGGACAGATGGAAGTGAACTGAAGTTGACATACCTGTTTTATACCCAGTAATAAATGTCAAAACATTTTTGGCAGCTGAAAAGAGAAGAGCGAAATGGCAACAAAATGGGCATCTCTGGAAATACAGAAGTGTTATCAAACTGTGCCTTGTTTTTTCACTTGTTTTTTCTTCCAGAGAAGGCCTAATGGCATGCTAAAGATAATGACTCTAAGTTTATTTTATGTTTCCTGACAATTTTTTTAATATTATGACCTTGATTACTTAAACATTGTTTTCTTTCTTCATTAAAATAAGTATAGATTGCAAATCACTCTAACCCTTTAAAAGTATTAAAGTCATTTAAGAATGGTGTCATTAGAGCAAGTGATGAAAACTTTCTGGTCAGGACTTCGAAACATGTCAAATTAATAACGAACAACTTGAGTAAGGTGTTGCAAATAATGTTAATTAAAAATGTTCATGTGCAGTCCCTTTGAGGGCATGTGAACAAATATCTAACAGTTTCTATTAGGGTCTCAGTTCATACTGAAAATGAGGAAGTCTTTATAATTCATAACTATTACAGAGCCTTTATGAATGCTCTTTCTCATATTTCCCACTGGAAACCATTAGATAATCTGTTTTTATTATATGGAGCCAAACATTTGGCTTAATATTTTTGTTTTAGAACAGACCACAGAATTGTGGGGATATTAGCCATCCCATAATTTTTAGGGGTGCCTTAAAGTCATATACATTTATTCCTGTCTTGAGAGTTTCTTTAAATTACAATCTTTGATCCTTGTTCTTCTAAAAATGTTACCCAAGATACATATAAAACAGAAGTTTCCTACTCTATGTTTTTTTATTAACCATCTACCTTCCCACCTACTACTGCTATGAATTTAAGAGTCTACATAACTGAGTCTGTAAATTAACAAAAAAAGTCCAGACAGCCAGAGCAACCAAGCTGTAGATGGTACATTGGCCTTAATCTTCTTATATCAGCACATTAAGCAAGCAGAAAGGGAGCTTCTCATTATGCCTAGTTTTTGGGGGGGTTTTTTGATGATGACAAGATGCATTTCTCTCCCTGACCTTCTTTCAAAGTCAATATATTTTTGGAACCAAAGATGAATTAAGAGAGATAGCAAAAGTATATGATGGAAGGATTATTCTGGGTATCTGAGAAATAAAGTAGGAAGCAACAAACTGCTAGAGTAATTCAAACTGGTATTCAGTGTTCTAAATGATGAGTTATTCAGCATTTCAAACTGACAGCTTGTAAATGTAAATTTTGTTAAATGCAGAGCAATAAAATTTTGTAAGTTTCTGTCATTTTGAATTTTAGTGGTTCAGATTGAAGCCTCCAGCCTTTTAAGTCACAACTTGCAGAAGTACAGCTCTAAAGCATCCATTACTCTTAAATGTGTGCTTTTCCAAACCTCAAAATATCCTTGTCAGGACGCAGGTCTGCATGTCTCCTGTCAATGATAGGGTGACAGGCTCATGCTCTCTGTTATGTTTACATTGTATATTGTATAAAGTTTTCTGCTCTTCATTCTCACTAGGCAGAAAATAAAACAGGATTAGCAGTGATATCACCTTTCAGACCAGCCAGATTTTCTCCTTTGATCTCAAAAAAATATCTTTGCATGTGCAGTGCAAGAATCTGGCTCAAGGATCCTTGTTTTGCTCTTGAGACAGACATTGACTGATTCAGGAAAATGAAAACATACCAACGCCTACCAGTTAAAGCTGAAATCTAGCAGGCAGTATCTTGGAAAAGTTCTTGCATGACAACGTGAGATCAGTGGAGAACTTTGGTAATATTTTACTGGATAACAAAGCTTGAGTAGCAGGCAGTTTTGCATAGGGAAAGGCTTGCAGGAACTCAGCCAAACAGCTCAGAAATTTATAAGACCTTTTTTTTTCCCCCAGAAGATTACAACTGCCACTGAAGAACCAAAGTGAAGTGACAGAATTGCACAGCATCCAACACGTTTGTGTTTGCCAACAGGGATCTAAAATCCAGCCACTTTACTTGATGTGCTCCAGCAGTCACAGATACATACTGTCTGTGTCTGTGGGTGTATATTTCTCCATTTAAAAGAAACACTAGCAACTCAAATATCATATTTCCTTTGCAAAACATGTATTCTGGTTACAAGTAAGAATAGAAAATCACTCCAAACATTTCAAATTGTGTTGAATGGTGAGAAGGATTAAAGAGACACCACATCTAATTTTAAGTCTGAATCTCAATTCTCATAGCAGTCTAGATTTTTTAATAGTATTTCATTAAGTCTATGCAATAAGCTGAGTAAGCTCTCAATTCATTGATTATATTGTCAACCTGAATATGAATTTGAGTGTGTAGTTATTAACTGGCAAGAATTTTACCTAAGTAAAGTAAGGTAAAAGCAACAGAAACTGATCCATTATAAGATGTTAAAAGTATATGTGGTGGAATTCTCAGGAAACAGAAAATAATACTGAATCTTTCACTAGTAATGTTCTCAAAACCTTAATTGCAATGTTTCTTCTTGGCCTACGCGAGTACGGAATTAGTTATGCAAATTCTGTTACAGTTTTTCTTTCAGTTTTTCCTGGTGTGCTACTCCTAACTCTCTCTTCCTTAGTATCTTCTGTATTTATCACGTTGCTAATACATAGCTATGGTTTGGTTTGATGTAGATCTGAGAGATTAATGCCAGAAAGCTACTTCATCTCCATCAGAAACACCTACAGTTTTGGCAGCAGTAATAGAACTGCCCTCAAGAGGTAAAGTTTCCTGGGAAGAAATTAGTTTGGAAGCACATAAGCTAGTGTTGAGGAAAAACACTTTGAGTGAGTCACAACTTTTGATACCACATCAGAAGAAAATTGATAAAAAGTAGGGGTTTGAAAATCAGTTATCCCAGAGATGTAATTCTGCTGGTCACAGTCCCTTGCAGAAAACTGGGAGACAGTTCTCATTTTAGTTTGTCATGTCAATAAGAAAGATGAACAGAAAAACTATCAGAAATATTAGTTCTTTGTCATTCCAGCTGAGACACATTGACACTGAGCTGTAAACTTTACTGTGTAAAATGATATAAATAATGTCTAAGGAAGCATGCTTATTAGAGCTATGACAGGTCAGCTAACAAACTGGACTGTGGTGCCCAGCTCCCACCCAGAATGTCAGCTCTCCAGCCTGCTGGATGTCACAGCTGCTGAAGCAGCTGGAGGGACTGGTGCCCAGCCTGGTTGCTCACGTCATGGCTTAGGTCACTGATGAAGATGAGCTCTGGTGAGGCTGGGGTTTGGGTGAGGTGTGGGTGCACATTCATTGCTGCCAACGGTGGTAGCCAAACATGGAGGGGGAATGGATGGTGACATCCTGAACTGCTGCAGCTGTTGGCTCCTGAATGCAGTCGGAGCCCTCTGCCACAGCGGGGAGTGACACGCTTGCCTGTTGGGCACAGAAGCCGTTTCAAAGGTGATTAAGATGCTACATTAAGCTATTCAGATGGGGATCATTTTCTGGCAAAGCACACTGGGGTAGTTAGTGCTTTGCCTTCATTTGCTGATGTGGCAATGAAATGGCACAGCTGATGGCTGGCTGGCTGGTTCATGGAGGAAAGGCTAGGCACCATCCTCTCAAGTACTGTGTCTTATATAGACCCTAACAAGAAGACATAGCTGAGTTGGAGGATACTAAATGACCCTTCACTGATATTTCAAACTAATTTTGGACTGGAATAGTTGTCTGCTCAAGAAGATCAATCTTGGGTATCTGCAGTCAGTGTAAACCTGCCTCTCCTATGAAAGTTTCACAGGAAAGCTGCATTGTCATGACTATAACATCTGCCGTTCAGAGATTTATATAAATGTATATTTAGAGAGGTCAAAGCAGGAAACCCTGAGCTCTTTTCTTGCCTTTGAGGCTGACAACATATATGACTTTGAGCAGGTCATCTAGACTTGGCAGAAAGGGGATTGCAGTGGGTTTCCAGTGTCAAGATTCATTCAACTCATGGGTATGCGGTTCCTTGGATGAAGAACAATAGTGAATTATTATTGCTGTGGAAGCTGATCATAAAGTGCTGAAAGGCATATATTCACTATCATGTGAGTCTTAAAAAATCATTTGCAATTAATAATTTATTCAGAAAATTGAGTTTGTCTTCTTTTGAATTGTTCACACAGTCTTCCCAGACTGATAGATTATATAAAGGCTTTAACTGATGTATTTCCAAGGGATTTCTTTTGGCATATAATTCAGAGTGAAAAACAATGTTAATAAGGACCTCTAAGCAAGGGAAAAATAGCATACATTGCAACACAGGTTTACTTCATGTGTCATACTAATGTGATAGTTGATTTGGATTTTTTAGACATGGGCAATTTAGACATGGTAGTGTATTGGGTTCACATGTTCAGGTTTTGGTAGCGGGGGAGGACATACAGGGGTGGCTTCTCTGACAAGCTGCCAGCAGCTTACCTCAGGGCTGACAAAGCCAATACCAGCCAGCTCCAAAATAGACCTGCCACTGGCCACAGTCAAGCCAACAGCAACAGTGGCAGTGCCTCTAGGAGTTAAGGAGAGGGGGGAGAAACCTGCACAAGTGCATCTGAAGAGAGGAGTGAGAACATGCGAGAGGAACAAACATGCAGACACCAAGAGCAGTGAAGAAGGAGGGAAGGAGGTGCTTTGGGCACTGGAGCAGAGATTTATCCCCCTGCAGCCTGCAGTGCAGACCTTGGAGAGGCAGGTTGTTGCTGTGGTCGCTTGACCTGCCCGATGGCCAGCGGGGCAACATAAGCGCTTGGCAGGACTAGACAGCCTGTGAGCAAAGCAGGTCCCTGTCTCCTCTGGAGCTGTCTGCACCGAGGCGCAGTGTGCAGCAGCAGCTGGATAGAACACAGCGCAGCAACAAGGAAGGAGAAGAGGGACTCAATAGTAGCAGCACCTACGCTTATTGCTACAATGGGGCCTAGACGCTCAGCTACCCAAAAGCCAAGAGCACCTCTGACAGGATTTTATAAAAAATAAAAAGGGGTGGTATGAGGGGAGGATCCAGGGTTCAACAAATCAGGGAATGATAAGGGATGATAGCTATCCAATAATATTCGAACAGGGGAGGAACATATTTGAATTAACCAATCAACGAGTCACAGCACAGAACTTTCCAGAACAAGATGCATATTAAAACAACCTTATGAATATTAAAATCATCCTGAGGGGAAAGGGGTGGAAGTGAAACTTGGAGTGACAACCTAAAGGCGGGAACTGTGGGGAATTCCCCAGCCTCGCCTTCACCCTCCCCCTCAGGCTAGTGATCCTGAGGGGGGAAATCAATCCAATTAATATCTTCATTTATTTTAAAGGTGAAGGTGGGCTGGGCCACTGTCACAGCAGATGTTCTGTTGAGGTCCATGGTGGAGCAGAGATCCACCAGCAGCCCCTAGAGGACCCCATGCTGGAGCAGGCAGATCCCTGAAGAAGGCTGTGACCCTTGGGAAACCCATGATGAAGCAGGGAAATAGTGTGAGGAGTCCTCCCCCGCAGAGGAAGGGGAGGTAGAAACAATGTGGGATGAACTGACTGCAGCCCCCACTCCTTATCCTCTTGCACCTGTTGGGGGAAGAAGGAATTTGGGAGTCAAAATGAGCATGGGAAAAAAGGAGGCGTGACAGAAAGGTGTTTTAAGTTTTGGGTTTATTTCTTTTTCCTACTCTGATTTGATTGGTAATAAATAAAACTAATTTCTCCAAGTCAGGCTGGTTTTGCCCATGATGGTAGTTGGTGAGAGATCTCTCCCTGCCCTGATCTCAACCCATGAAGTTTTCATTGTATTTTTCCTCTCCTGTGCAGCTGAGAAAAGAAATGATAGAGTGGCTTTAGTAGGCACCTGGCACTCAGACAAGGCCAACCCTCCTCCGGAAGATATCATCTATGTGGATTTTCATAGAGACTAGTTACACATTAAGCCAGAAAAGTGGAAATAAGTAGATAAGGTGAAGATGGAAGAATTAGATAAAAGGAAAATTATGAGGGATGTTACTGAAAGAAGTATCAGGTTACAGGGGATGGGCTACCTGAGTAATAAGGTTCAGGTGCAACATTGTGCAATGCGTTTCTTAATGAGCTGCCCACGAAAAGCAGGATCAGGCTGATTAACTGGTAAGAGGATTTTGGGAAGCTACAGTAGAGGCTCAAGATACTGGGCCAAGAGAAGTGGATAACTGTGGCCCGAAGTCCTTGATACGGGGTAAGATTCAGCCAAATAGAGTGCAAAGTCATACACTTGGAAACTAGTAATTAAATCTTCAGGAGAAGATGAGACTTAATAGCTAACAGTTTTAGAGAAGAATGAGATGGCTACTAGATCTACTGGAAATGTAATTTCTGTGTGAAAAAAGCAAATGCAATTGTTTTGCTCAGTGAAAAAAGCTGGGGAAAAGGGGGAAGCAAATGGACATTTGAGATATTGCACTTGTCTTCCCAAATAGCCATGCTGAGGCTCTGCCCTCCAGGAAGAATCTAAATATCGGCCTGCTGATGGGAAGTAGAGAATTAATTATTTTTTTTTTTAAATAAATTTAACTTGCTTGTGTGTGTAGCTTTGTTTTACTTACTAAACTGTCATTATCTCAACCATCTTCTCTTGCTTTTGTCCTGATTCTCTCCCCATTCCTGCTGAGGGAGAGTGAGCAAGTGACCAGGTGGGAGCTTCTCTGTCAGGTGGGGTGTTGTGGTTTCACCCCAGCTGGCAACCAAGTCCCATGCAGCTGCGTGCACACTCCACCATCAGCAAGATTGGGGAAAGAATTGGAAGGGTAAACCCACAACATGGAATTAAACCACCAGGCCCTAGAATAAACTTCCAGAAAAAGTGGTGGGGCAAATGGCTTTCCTGCTTTTGTGATGGAAGTTGATGGTTTTCTTCACGAGTTCTACAACAGGACACCAGTGATTCAGCTGGGTTCTTCCAAATCTGGAGTACATGCTAGAAAATAATCCTGGATTTTCCATGTTCTTCTAAAAGGGGAAAAAAAGGCTTTTTTTTGAACTGGTGACCGGTCAAGACTATGAGAAAGACAGCTTTCTCCATTATTCCAACAAGCACTGTGGTTTGGAGACAAGAAACAAGAGTTCCCAGTGAGCCTCTGTGTTCATGTGGGAAATTCCAAATTTGCATGATGCTCTCAGTAGACAGTAGATGTACTTTCTTTATAAATTAGTTCTTATTCTGAAGGTCTTTTTGGCCCCTTGTCTTTCTGCAACTGTTGTTGTTGTTAGCCTACCTGTTGCTGGACTTCATACTCAGAGTTGGATAATGTGCTTTAGTGAGAAGTAGTATTTACCACACTGAAAATGTGGCATGGCTTTATTAGTAAATTCACCTAGTGGAAAGACAAGAGAACTTGTTTGTCCTTTCACACAACTGGAGAGCAGGTTTCCAATGTGGGTTTTTCATGTTAACTGTGGCTAGAATTACTGCTCATGTCTTAAATACTAGCCAGATGTCAGCGAGCTATTTCTCTTTCCACAATACAGGGAAAAAGGTAGTGCCTTATACAGATTAAAAAGTTACTGCTGACATTTCTCTTCTCTCCCCAGCATAGACAATGTAGGAGGAGATAGTTTCAGTGGGACCACAATACCTTGGTCACTTTTGCCAGAGGGAAGATGCGGTCAGCTTTCTCTTAAACATTTAGCTTGGCCTCCACAGTCTCGTGCTTGGTGAACCTCATTGGTCCTGTTTTACTGAGTAGTTTGTGGGGAACAGCTGGCTAATGGTTCTTCCCTGTTTTATTAGGCAATGTAGGTCATTAAAGTTGCAGCCTTCAGCTTAACCATATTCCTGTGTGGAAAGTCTTGTTCACTGCAGTGTCTGGGCCAGAGACGTTTACATCACTGTAATCAACAGCATTTAAAACAGTTACTCCTTAAGTGACCTTAGGTTAGCAGGAAGCAAGATGGAAGAATGCCCTTCCAAAAGCAAGGATTTCCAACTTGAGCAGGAATGTTTTTTTACATGTATAAAAACAAGTCATTATTTACCATTTCCACTCAGTTGTCCGTCTAGTCAGCCACATTAATCACTGAATTTCACTTACGGCACAGTCATCAAGCAGTGCAGAAGAAAACACTGTCTGGTAAAGACATTAGAGATGGTACTGACAAAGAAGAAACAGTCTGGGTTTTATTTGCAAGTTTGTAGTGCAATTAAAACAAACAGCTGCTTTCTAGTCTGCTCCAGAGATGAGTGGCAAAATCAATATTATAATGGATGTAAATATATCTTCTTTTAAAATGCACATTCCACTTTTGTGGCAACTATTTTGCTTTTCTTTTCAAGGACACTTTCCTCATTCAAACAAATCTAATGTCAATTTCCACCTTGAAGAAGAGGAGCATCTACAGATCCCAGCTACAGAGACTTGAAATAGAAAAACTGATATGAAAGAAACTCAAAAGAGAATGAGTATTGTTGTGTAAGCATGGGAAGAAAAAGCAGAATAAAAGTTAAAAGAATGTCGCTCTGAGAAATGTGTTGTTTCCATCAAGCACTGAAAGGACAGCACAGATGACTCGGTAGCTAATGAACCTGCATTCCTGAAGAGGGTGGCAAAAAGGTTGAAGGCTCTCACACATGCTAGTCCTTTTTCTCTTAGCACAGATTCCGCCTCATTCAGCTTGATTCATACCTTTTCTCAGAGCTTGGGAGAAGCATACATCTACTTCCTATGTAAATAATGATATTTGGTGCTTTTGTAGATACTTGCATGAAGGAAATGCATATTCTAAAAAAACCCTCCCACATCCAGGGGTCTAGTTTACATTTTTACAGTTTGCATTTGCAAACACAGTTGACTGTGTATGCCACACTTGCTTAGTCAGGGTAATTAAAGAACAAGGGGACAAAGGAACCAAAAATGGAACTGTGCTATTTCTTCTTCAAACTGAAACTGATTACCAAAAATGGTTTTCTAATTAAACTGGAACAAAATTACAGGAGACAAAAAGAGAGTATTTCTGACTGCCAGCTCAAAACATGAGCAGAAATGAAAACCAATGGCTTGCACTAAAAAAATGTAGCCAGGGATTTGTTGGGGAAAAAGTGAAGGAGGGAACAAGTGGCATCCAAAGCAGCACAAAAATTCATAGGTGCCAGGAAGGAAAGTTCCTTTTGACCCAGATGAGGAGTGAGCTGAGTACTTGGCTTTGTCTCCTGAGATGGAGGAAGATGTTGCACAGAAGGTGTGGACTGAGAAGAGTGAATACTAAAAACTCCCACACTTGTCTCTGACCCTCAGAAATTCCCACAGGTTTCTCCTTCCAGTCCTCCTTCGTCACCTACATAAAAGTTCTGACTCCTCCATTGCAGCCTGTCTCCTCTCCTAAACATTTCTGGCCCCTCCTGTCACACTCTGTTACCTCCGTCTCCCTAGAACTCATTCAGTAGTTGTAGTGATTCCACCTAGGGAGAGTTGCCAAACCTTTAAATATCTAAGCCTTTGCTCCTAAAATTGAACTGAAACAACCTAAGGGATACCCTGAAGAACCAAACTAGGTGAAAACATGTATTAAACTCACTGCCCAGCTGATAAGGGTGGAAGATATAGGAATGGCATAGAGCCGCAGCAACAATCAGTTGTACAGATTCTACAAAGTCCTCAAGTGAAAGTGAAATTCTGTGTAGGTTAAATCTAAGTCTTCTGGGTTTACTTTTCTCAGCAACCTTCCATGGACTCCTGTGAGGTGTTTTTGAACACCCACAGCTCCACTGATCAAGAAGTATTGAAATGAAGGGAATTGATGTCACATAGCTCTTCCCTCTCTTTTTTTGAAGTACAGACATAGAAAACTACCTATACCATTTGTTTCACATATTAAGAAGTCAATTTAACTCAGTAGAAAATGGTCAAGTAAAGTAATAGGCAAAACTTGACAAAGAATGAGGATGCAATTACTTTCTTGTTTCTAGCCTTAATGAAATATGGTAATTTTAAAATTGTTGTAATCTCAGTTATTATTCACAATATTCTCAATTGCCAGTGGATTAGCAGTGAACTTCCATCATAAAGAAATAACATAAGGTATATAGAAAGTATAATAAAAAACCCCAAAACAGTAAATATCAAAATACAGACAGAATGTCAAATAAACAATATATATTTATTTAAGAATATATATTTATTTTCTGTGTCACTGGGTGACTCAGGTACTTTTCAGTGAAAACTCTCTGCCCAAGGACTTTTTCTTAGTATTTTAAAAATGTGTAAGAGTTTCAAATTATTTCTATACTGCCATCAATGATTTTTTACTGCAGTGTTCTGTTTGTTAATTCCAGTGCTTTTCAACACACTTCATATATTTCCTTTAACTGTAAAGTATCAAACAGTTCAAGACTAGCTTCCTTTCATCTATAAAATGCTATCCATATTTAGTAAAGATAGCAATGACAAAACTAGTTCAATTTGAAAGCAAAAATTTGTACCACTCTATGTAAAATTACCACACCACACTGTTAATGTGCTTGCTGAACATCGCAAGCAACATGTGTAAAAATTTGCAGTCAGATTGTTTCTCTGTTATGCTACTTAAGTGAAATAATGATAAACACTCTTTGGTAGTATTGTTGTTAAAGCATTAACTCCATCAGGCAGCTTTTTTTTCTTGTATACTGATCTTTTATGTAGTAAAAAAGGATTTTAGTACATCTCTGTCATTCATAGACTTAAGCAAGGAGGTTTTGGGGGCTGAGTTGTCCAATTGCATTACTATGCCATCTCCTGAGGTAGTTTCCGTTCGTTTTTCTTGGTAGTCAACAGCAAGCATGAACGTTTATCCACACCAAGTATTCATTGTATTTCCAAAATTATGCTTTCATATATAACTGCATATTTAAATAGATCAGTTACACAGCTCAAGACAAATTTAAGCCATGAATACCATATTGAAGATGAAACACCTATTTCTATATTGCTCATTCATTTAGATGATGATGCTAACTTTTAATAAGCTTGGGTGATTTGAGAAGGAAAAACATAATTTAAGAATTAAATTAAATTTTGGAATGTGTATTATAACACACGCATTTCTTTGTGGTATTTCAAATGAAAATACATGTCATCTGGACACCTGGAGCACCTTAGTCTCTCACCACTCTGCTTTTGCACATGCAGCTTCTCATCTTGTGGGTTAAATAGAACCTGCTTTTCCTCAAAAGCATCAGAAAGCTTTAAATTAATATTTTATATTTTTTTCTTAGTGCAACTGAAGCACAATTTCAGAAGTATGAGCAGATCCACCAACAGTGGTTTGTCAATCACGTGCCTGCCCTGGAGTGAGATATGGAGCTTTTGAATGTCTAATGCCAATTGTACAACTGTTCAGTATGTCAGAAATCATAACGGAAAATTCCATGTTTGTTCCTATTGCTCTTCCTTCCAAGAAATATTGTTCAGCTGAGTCCTGATGCTGATCTTGCTGAAGTGCCAAGGTAAGAGAACTTGCAGTACAGTTAGGCTAAAAGATGATTTGAAGTGGAAAATAGTTAATGAATAACATGTTTAATTTGATTCAAATTAAATTATTTGAAATAAATTATGGAGTGACAAAAGGCACGTGTCTTGTTTTTCATTAGAATTTAAAGTACTTTATGGTCCACAATGTCATTGGGAAAGCATTTAGCCTCAATTGTGCAAACACATGAATACATGATTAATAAGGAACCTTCTTGCTCCTGCTGAGGAATGAGTAAAACAGTGTACTTGTAATAGTGGAAATTTCAAACATACATTTCATAAAGAAAACCTAAGAGAGACTGAAACAGGTATGATTTCTATTCTGACATTATACAAAGTTGTTCTAAAAATTCTTAGCTTGTTATTGAATCCATTAAAATACATCTATACTTTACAGAGTTCCAGCTGTCTCTGTTCAAATTGTCATATAAACTATGCCCAAAGAATTGTTGTCACTCATACTGGAAAAATATGTCAGATAGAGGCTTGCAGAGATTTGGTACTATTGAATATCATTAGTAATGACTTTTGAATAGAGAGTATGGTTCTTAGAGTTCCAGATATAACCAAGTTGGGATGGTTGGCATGCATTTTGGAGGACAACATTATAAATAAAATTATATTGACTAATGATGCAAGTAGCCTGAAACACAGGATTAAATTCAATGGGGAAAAGCAGAAAACACTTGAGATAAACAGAAATAAAGCTTCAACATGTATGAAATGCCAATTACAGGAGAAGATTCAGAGGCTTTTTTAGTAAATCAGGATTGGTATGAGTCAGCAATGTCATACCGTCAAGAAAGCAAACATCATACTGGGATATATAAACAGGAGTCTCGTATGTAAGACACATGAAGTAATACTTCCACTCTACTCAGTATTCCCAGGGCCTCAAAAGAAGTACTGTATCCAGTTTTTTGGCACAGTACTGCAACAAAGTGGAGAGGGGCCAAAAGAAAGCAACCAGAATAATCAAAAGTCTAGAAAAGACAACCCAGGGAAAGACTGACTGAAGAGGAGTTTTTTAGTCTGTGGGAAAGATGACAAATTGAAGGGACACTGGCAGTTTTCTAATAAGGGGAACGCTGATGCAAAAGAGGACGCTATAGCCTGTTCTCCCTGACCATACCGTGTGCCAAAGTAGTGGTCTAATATTCAGCTAGGGCTACTTCGACAAGTTTTCTTACTGATTGCCCATATGGATAGAAAAGTTCTGAGATTGCGGAAGAAAGTGGTGGAGTCCCTAGAATTGGGATTGTTCAGTCTGCAGGAAAGAAGGCTCCAGGATGACCTTACTATGGCCTTTCAGTACCTAAAGGGGGTATGAGAGCCAGAAAGGGACTTTATACAAGTGTATGTAGGGATAGAACAAGGGGGAATGGCTTTAAACTGAAAGAGTGCAGGGTTAGATTCGATATCAAGAAGAAATTCTTCGCTGTGAGGGTGTTGAAGCACGAGCACAGGTTGCCCAGAGAAGCTGTGGCTGCCCCATCCCTAGCAGTGTTCCAGGCCAGGGTGGATAGGGCTTTGAGTAACCTGGGATAGTGGAAGGTGTCCCTGCCTCTGGCAGGGGGGTTGGAACGAGGTGATCTTTAAGGTCCCTTCCAGCCCAAACCATTCAGTGACCCTATGGTTTGGTTGCCATCACTATTTATTCAGTTGCCGTATTTACTCGCCACACCAAAACGCGGCGGCCCGCCCGGGCAGCCCCACACGGGGTGGCCCCGCCCCTCCAGCGGCGGCTGGGCCGTAGCCCCGCCCCCCGTTGCTTGGTTACCGGCGGGGCGTCACTGCGGGGCTCACGGCGGCGCGGTGTGCGGGCCGGGCTGAACCATCTCCTGGCCGCTGAGGGGGCGCAACCGGGTGTGTTCCCCGGCAGCTGCTGGACTTGTTGCTGTAGCTCCCGCCCGCAACCTACCGCTTCCCCCCCTTTCCTCAGCGCCATCGTTGGTTGCGCCCCGCGCGGGCCATAGCGACAGCGGGCGCGCCGAAGGAAGATGGCGGCGCTGGCTCCTGCACCGCTGCTGGCTTCGTGAGCACGGCGCTCGCTCATCCCTCTGTCCCGTCCTCGCTCCTGCACCCAGCTCCTCCCGGCTCCTCTCAGCCTCTTCTTCCTCGCCGGGGCCGTAGAGATCATGTCGGACTCGGAGGAGGAGGACAGTCCGGGCCGCCAGCTCAAGCTGGTGGTGCTGGGGGACGGCACCACTGGCAAGGTCAGTGCTGGCCCCGCCGGCAGCTCCTCTCCCTCGCCGCGGTGCCCCGAGCGCCTTCCCGGCCTTCCCCCCACGCTGCCCCTGGCTCTGCTGCTGAGGAGGGAGCAGCCCGCGGCGGCGTCCAGTCTGTCGCGCAACCGCTGTCGCGATACCCGGCTGGCTGCTCCCCCTCGACTCCGGGCCCTTCGGGGGAGACGCGGGCTCTTCCCGCCGGTATCCGCGCCGTGACCCGTAGCCAAACCCTCTGACGGGGCTTCCACACCCGAGGAGGCACCGTCAACAAGTAGACATACACGACTATAATCCAATTTTCTTGAGCCGTAAGAAAAGGAGCGGTGAATAACGTAATTCCTGTGGTGCTGACGGAGTTTGCCACTGATCCCCGTGCGCTGCTGATCGCGCGCTGGAGGCAGGAATTGCTCGGCTGGAGTCGCTGGAATAACCCAGAGTCGTTCTCGGTGGCTGCAGTGCCTCGGGCGTGGAGGGCTGGGGTCGGGGCCGAGCACGTGGATTCGCGGTTCCCCTGGAAAGGACGAGCAGGGAAGGTCGGTTAGGTGGGCCTGCAGGCGCCCTTCGTTTCGGATAAAGAGCTACCAACCTCCCGAGCTGGATAGTTCAGTTTGCATCTAGTGGAGTTACTTTTCCAGAGTCTGTAAAGGCACTGCTGCGTCCATTTAGTTTTCATTTGTAACTTTTATGTTTTTGGTTTTTTCCCCCCTATCTATAATCACCATAATGAAATCCTGTTTATAAAAGTTTATTTAGCAACAATAATCGAACAATAATCAAAACAATCAAACAATAATCCAACAAATTTCTCTTGGTAAAAGAGAAATTTTGACAAGGAGAGACCAAAGAAGGCAAAAGAAAGGCTGCTTTCTTAATCATTAAAATACTCTGTGATTTTAACTATACACTTGAACATACCTGTTGTCATATGTAGCCTGAATAATTTTGTGAGATACAACTGAAAATTGTATATATATTGAATATGCTTGAAGTATACAGTTTTTTCCTCTGTCATTAACTTTTGAAACTACGGGGAGAAGAAATTCTGCCTGCCTCGCAGTTGTTATGAAAAGTGGAAATGTTCTTAGAGCTGGTTTAAATGAACTGCCTTACATTAATAGGAAAAAGCTCTTAGTGAAAACTTGTGTGGTTTTGCTCACTTACTTATTCAGAGCTCTATAAAGAAACAAAACATGTTTTTGTCTCCAGTGATTTTAAATCCAGTCTGAAGTGGCACTGTGTTCATCTGAGACAGTAGATGGGCAATTCCAACCAGCTGTGTGATGAGAGCATAATAAATGCACAGGATTGACTGCTGAAGTGCTGCTTAACTGGTAGCATTTCCCAGGGGTTTTCCATTCAAACTGAAGAATCCTTTCACTACTGCTGTTGAGCAGCTTGTGGCAAGACCTCTTGCCAAACATGGATTTTCAAGCATTCTTGAGTTTTGATGTGTATTTCTGCTGATTCCTACCTTTCTCACAGGAGCTGCTACTCACTGCATCTCCTGCTGCCTCTAGGAGTCTCATGCTTCCAGTGCAGGTTATTGGGCATGAGCAGCAGCAATACTCTGGTGGGCTGCTTTTCGTCCCATCCCTCCTAGATAATGCAGTAATAGAGGCTCCTTCCTGCCATCCCAATGGCCTGGCAGCACACACATGACATAACAGATTTATTGTAAGGTCTTTTAAAAATAAAGAAGTAATTCAGTCATGAAGTGGAAGGATAAAATGTACCTAGTGCTATTTCAAGCACCTCAGAAGACTAAATTGTTGAGGTTCCCCTCTTTTGTTGGCTACTCTTTCCGCTTACTTGTTGAAACACGTGTATGTCTATGTGTTTTCAACTCTAAATTGCCGGCTCTCACATCTGGTTCACAGCTGGTCTTTACACACATGCATACTTAACATCTCTTGTACAGTGCAAGGTGTTGGTTTTTCTTTTTGTCACTGGGATCATGAGAGGAGGAGCGCAGAAAATAATGAGATGTATCTGAAACGCTGTATCTTGTGTTTAGTGTGAGGTGTATACATTTGACTTCTGTCTTTTGCTTCCGCTTTTCAAAAAAAAAACCCCAAACGTTGTTGTGGGTCAGGTGGAAACTTGCTTTCTGTTTTCCTCACCCATTGCAATGTGATTCAGGTTCTGTGCAAAGATTGATAGCAGCTTAAAACCAAATCAGTGTCAGTTCAAGCTAAGGGTAATGCTTGTACTTATACTAGCTAGGAATTGCTCTATCCATGAGGCAAGGGAGGGATGCTGTGCTTCTGTTCATTTGTTTTGAGGTGGATGAATGACTAACTGGATACTTAGAATTTTAAGGGCAGCAATAAGCACTGCTGGAGCAAACTCAAGTAGAGAAGAGTACAAATGGAAGAAAGCATAAGAGAAGTGAGATAGAGTAGAATCTGTGAAACTCCTAGGCTAAAATAGAGATGTTAAGGTAATAGCAAACTCTGGAAAAGAAAAAATGAGGGAAGCAAGACTGGTTAGTGAGAAGATAATAGAGAATGATTTTAATGAACTAGACAAACTAGCAAAACAATCTAAAAAGCAATCAGAAGTGGGGACAATGTGAGATGAAAATAAACAACAATTATTAGTAGCAGCTGGCTCTTTGATTTTGAGTATAGGAAGGACATGTATACACACAGCATCCTTATGTGTCCAAGTTTTAAATCAACCCACTCTTCCTGAGCAAAAAAGATTTTCCATTAAAATAAACCAGCATTACTAGTATGGATTGAAAAAAAATGATGTTATGATCTAGGTATTTCTACTCTTTTTGTGCACAGATTGGCTTAATACTGAAATACACAAGGATGCTGATTTTATGTAAAATACTATGAGTTGCTACTGTTGAAAAAGGTTTTGGGTCTCTGGAAGCAAATCTTGAAGCTATTCTTGGGAAGGGAGGTCCTGAAAACTAGGTGTGCTGAGGTTCTGTTCATTTGCTATCGTTTTTAGCTGAGATGAAAGTATGGTAGCAGAAACATCCTACCTTTTCCTTCTGTTAACAAGGAATGATGGAAATGAAAGAACAAATGCTCAAGCTGGTGTGGGAGTTTGTAGGAGCTAAAACATAGGCTGGTATAAAAAGTAGTGTCCTGAGTACTTTAGGATTTTTTAGGATGCCAGATTTTTAAGTGTTGTGCCAGTTCTGAATTGTCTTGTTATACTTGGGCTCAAAAGCTTCATCGACAGGCACAAAAATATTGTTGTCACTGTTGAGTCGTGCAAATGGTAATTTGAATGAAGTGTGCCATGCAGATTGGCCCAGCTGCATCAAATAGATCTACGTCAAATGTCAAGAAGTTATGATAATTTTCTCTTTTTCAGTGAACAAAGTTGCATCAGTAGTTAGGAGTGGGATGGAAGGACATCAGCTTGGACAGTTATGTGTTTTTATGGTAGCTAAAGCATTTCATTATTTAGTCTAGTGTTTGTTTTAATTTTGTTTGTCCTAAAATTCTTGCCAGTAGGATGGGACATGACTGAGGGATGAGTGTAGCTGTGTTTGGATAATGGCATTGGTGTTCTAGAAAGGAGTGAGGGAAGGGATAGATACATATGGTTTTTTGGAAAGTGGATTTTCAATTAGTGGCTAAAGTGCATACGTGAATGAAATTCATGGCGTCAGAACTATGTGCTTGCATCTAATTGAATTTTGAGTTTAGTTTTCTTTCTTACAACTATGATACTACATTTTGGTACTGCTTTCTTGAAACTTTATTCTATAGGACTTTACTCCAAGAGTTATCATTGGTGGGGTTTTCTCTGCAAGTTTCTGGTTGCCCTGGTGAGTAGTCATTGTCAGTGCTGACTATCATTGCTTGTTCCATTTGATTTTCAATTTACTTCAATTTATTTAATTTTCAGTTTATTTCATAGATATTGTTTGATTTTTTTCCTGTTTACTCATTATGTAGGTCTTTAGAAACAGCATGTCAGCAGTTTATACTGAATTGTTGACATTGAAAAATAGAAGAAACTGGCATGCCTTTCATGTAAGGTTAAATTCCATCTCTACTTCTTTCAAAAGAAAGCTTCCCAAACACCCTATTTTATTTTGCACGTAGAATACTGTAAATTTTACTTTTTAATTTTTTTTTTACTGCTATCTTGGTTGCTGTACATTAGAGCCCAAAGACATTTTCTTGTCTGAAAGGAGGGGGTTTTTAACACCAACCTTCAATAATGTATTGATGTATTAGAATAGGATGTTGACATTCGCTTTGAAGTATTTAAGGCAAATGTGTGAACTTTCCAAACTGATGGAATTTTTGCTGGAAATTCTGCTATGCAAGCTGGTGGCCTGGTTGTCTTCGTGGAGGGGCAAAGGAACAAGGCCTTCATGCTATTGTAGTGTTCTCTGACCCTGACATTAGCGAGGGGAATTGTATGGAATACAACCTCTCTAAAAATGGTCACAAATTGTTTATTTTTATAACTACAGTTCTACTGAACCATTAGTTAACTTTCATTAATTCTTATATAGATTGTATTCAACATATCCTTTCAGGTAAAACTGTTGAACACAATCTTTTATGGCAAGCTTGGCAGTGAACGCTTCTGGGATTTGAAGGGACTGTTTGCATTGTAGAGGTACTTGAATATGCATTGACATAACTTCTTTGTTTATTGTTGTACAGAAGTTTGAACTGTTGCTCTTAGCATTTTGTGGATAAATGCTTGTTTTGTGAATAAATAGAAGACCCTAGACTGGTAATCCAACACCTTCCTTGAGCTCTAACATTTATTAGGAAAAAATTTAAAAAGGAGTTAGTCAATGATTTTGTGCTATAAATTCCTTTACATTCAAGAGCACAGTAGAGAAAAACTGTTTAAGAAGACTTTGCCATGCTGTTGATTGCTTGTTGCTCTTATAGGTTGACTGTTAATTGAATGTGTGTCGTTTATTTTCACTAACACCCCTAGAAGTCCTCAGGGAATATTGAGTGTCACAGAATGATAAACTTATATTTACTGAGCCTTTAAAACAAGAAGGGTGTGGTTACTTATTTAACTAGGATCTAAATTAGTGTGTTGGAGAATATAGAATACTACAATATAGTTGGATGATACTCAAATCTGTACTCTAGGCACTTGTTACTTTTACAGAAAGGAAAATTTCAAGCAGACTGAATGGTGTATTCCTGCAGTCATCTTATTCTCATCTACATCTTTAAGGTCACGACAGATTAAAGATAATGTCTTTGTAATCTTGACATGCTAACTATTGGGATTAGATGACAGTTCTACTGACTCTCAATACTGCAGTCTGAATCTGTATTGAATTTTATTTTGTGTTGTTAGTATTACTGTCACATAGCTGAAGGCAGAAGAATCTTCTCACAATTTGTACTCTGTGGTCTTCTCTCTTTCCACAGTGATATAAATATATAAGCATACTCATGCTCTTTCTACTTTACTTGCTTTTTTCCCCATTTGTTTATTTATTTTTAATCCTCTTGGGGTTTGAGTTCAGTGAAGTAAATGAAAATGTTGCCACAGGCTATACTGACTAACTGACTTACTGGATTGTTTCTTGAACATATCTTCTGATATCAAAATATCATTCTTTATATATAGGGCAGTGATAGGAATATAAATATGACACAAAGACATGAAAACAGTAAATCTTGTTTTATTTACTTAATAGGAAATTAAATAGTTGAATAAAAGTTTGCCTATTCATACTAGAGCTTTAATGCTGCAGCTGGAGCTGCATATTTTAATGCATAAGTTATTTTTTTCTGTGTACATTTGACATCATTAGCCTAATTTAGATCTTTTTATAACCTTCTATTCATAGACCTTGCCTATTCTCATATTTCAGAACTATTGGCATTATTTTGCTATTGCATTTTTGACTAAATGTGCTCTTAACAGCCATTTCTGTTAACAATTGATGTGACTCATCTCCTCAGGTCCTGATGAATGGAAAACTGGCAAGAAAAAAACCCTTCTGGCCTATTTTGAATTTTCTCAGATAGTGTAAGGGTTTTGTGAGCCTCTTAGTATTTTCCTTGTCTATGTAGGTAAATAAATATTTAGATTATTTTTTCCTGTAGTTAATTTGTATTTATATTTACAAATGTTATGTCAACAAGAGACTTTTAAGTGTACACTAATTTGATGTAGGTTGTATTTTATAATTTTTAATACTAAGTATTAATTTTTTTCACAGTACAAACTTTTGTATGGTTTATAATTGTACCACTGTTTTCTCCTTTACTTTTTTGTGGGCCTTCTTTTTTTCGTTCTTTTCCTTTCTACTCTCACCCCCTTTTTCTTTTTTTGAGTGGAGACTTTAAATTGCTACTAAATTGCTACAGACAGAATATAAATGCCTTGCTTCAGTAGTTTATCTAGGTTAGTTGTGTATCCTTTTAGTAGTATATAGTAAAAGCTTGTTATTAGGTCAACCGTGTATTGGTTTGCTTTCATAAATCCACAAAATACCAATTGAAGAAATAAGTTTTCAAAGTTCTGCTGAAAGGAATGATTCTGTAAATGTGCATTCTTAATAGGAGTTTAGCTTTTTTTTCTGTGTGCAAGAAAGTACGCTTCCCATCTTAGAGTTCCTGTAATCCCTCATCCTGAAACTGATGTACAGTGGCAGAAATATTTCCACTCTGAGGAGCCCCCTGTGGGATTCTGCACTGTGCAGATCTCTATTCTCTCCCAGAGAGTTGGTCTGGGACCATGGTGTTCTTTACCAGGGGAGGACCCTTGTTTTGGAAATGAATGCTTCTTAATAATACTGAGATCTTCAGATATAGATAGTATCACTTAGATTTGTGTCAATTTGAGCATTCTAATGATAGCTTCTTCAAATCTGTGTAACATTTTGTAACAGGACTGTTAGAGTATTTTTGAAATCAAAGCAAATATGCACCTTGCTTCTTTTTGCATAAATTAGTAGCCTTTGCCACCTCCTGTTATTATGTTGAAACTGACTGGAGTGCTTGTCAATCCAAATCCATGAACACTGTTAGCATTCATTGATTTAAATAGTGCTTAACTGTATTTCATACTTCTCGGTTAACATAAAGTTTGTTGCTGGTTAAAATGACAACTTAATTTGATACTGTTCTGTTTTAGACATCCTTAGCTACACGTTTTGCTCAAGAAACGTTTGGAAAACAGTACAAACAAACCATAGGACTGGACTTCTTCTTGAAAAGGATATTATTGCCAGGTAAGAGAATAAAAACTGACACTGAAAGGTTGGGTGGCAGCAAGACTTGCAGAAACAGATTCTTCAGAGTATTGTGTACTAAATAAGCTTAATGCAGTGATTTTTATGGCAAAGTAAATGACGTTGTTCGAAGAACATTTTATTTGTACGTTTTTACCAGGTGAAAAAGAGTTATGCATTTGTAACTTACAGCTGTAAGTAAAACACTGAATTCAAATAGAGGAAATGCTATCTATCTTGATAGATAATTTTGTTATCCCTGCTTGAGTGCACTCGCTTTCCTTGTGGATAGTGTAACACACAACAATGAAATGGAACTTTAAACGTATTAATTGAAAAAGTATATGTGTTTTGAAAGAGATATATATATTTTCTAATGAAATACACAACTCTTATTTGAGTTGTGTGAGGGAAGCATAATGCAGCTATGGACTCGCAGTGCTCTAATATGTGAATGCTGTTTTATGCAAGGCAGCATGAAATTGCTGGCATTTAATAGACCACTAAAATTTAGGGTCCCTCGGCAGTCATAAAAATACAGTTTGAGCATTCAAGATGTTTCACTTCACAACGGCAAAGAAACTATTTAGATGCCAGTTGCAGAACATCGCATGGAAAATGCAAAGAAATAATTAAAAAAGAATAATTGCTGGTTAAGTTTGTCTCTGAACAATTGGGGTTTAAAATATGACTTTTCACTGATTTCTATGTGCTCATATTCTAAGTATGCAAGTATTTAATCAAAAACATTTACTTCTGGATTCAGAAATCAGAAGTTAAAAAAAGGATGGGTAATTATTAAAAGCTGTAGTGAGATTTGATAAAGTTGATGCAAGTCCTGTAGTTCTGTCTTCTCCTTGTGAAGGGTGGGGAGGGAAGCAAACCCAGAAATTATGCATTTTATCAGTAACCTGAAGTTATAAGAAAATGTATGCAGTTCTTGAACTTATTTAAAAAATTATATTACAAATAATTTCTTGCTTATATATATTTTCTTAAGTGAAACAGAATAATCTTTTCAGACTTTTCCTGTGTTCACGATTTTGGTTTGACCATTTTGCTGTACTTTTTTGGTATCTGGTGAGTGATAAAATACCAAATTCCAGTGCTTATTTCTCCATAAAATCAACAGAATAATTTTTTTATTGTCCTGCTCATGCCTCTAAAATACCAGCGTGCATAGTACTTAACAGCAGTACTTGCAAGTGGAATGTGTACACAAATCATGCAGTGTGCATGCTGAGAACTTGTATTTTGCAAGTTTTTTTTCCAGCTGTTAAGCATACAGAAGCTATTAGTACATTACTGGGATTCTAAATATTCTTGTTGAGTAGAAAATTTGGAAAATTATCAACTATTGCTTCATTCATTTTTGTTCATAGTTTATTTTGTGGGTGACTTTCATTTATTCATAGTTTATTTTGTAATAAAATCAGAATGCAGGTAAAAATAGCACCAAAAAGTCTGTACCTCTGTTTTCCTCAAAACAGTAGCATTTGTATTCATATTCAGGAAAAAACATTTTTCTGTAGGTTGTCATTCTGGCTTTGCCCATGCCTCTATATGTGTTTAGGTATATATGGCTCTCTATAGGGAAACTGGACTAGTCGTGGGGAGTGAGAGGGAGGGAGGTAACATTTCTAAATACTGGAATGGGAAAGCATTACTTTAATAAGTGGATTTTTCTAACTTCTTGGTTAGTTCTGGGTTTGCAGAGCTGGTATATTTACTTGAAAGGTTAATTCATACCACTGCACAGAAGTTATGTGTACATCAGTAGGAAAAAAAGACTTGATTTCTCTCGTCCAGTAGGAGAATTGATGAATAACTATGGTTCAGTAGTTGATTTTTTTCTTCTTCAATGTAAGTAAAGATTCCAGAAGTTAAAATTATGGATTTCTAGAATTACACAGAAGTTTACATTAGGCCACATTGAAATACATTTCAACTTATAAAATAAAGTACTGTTTTTCGGGTTTTTTTTCTTTTTTAAGATAAAAGTGGCATTTGTCTCCAGTTGTTTTAGTAACTAATGCAGTTTTGCAGTGATAATATTTTGCATGGTAAAACAATACAGTTTAATACAAATCAGGAATCCTTTGATAAATTTTGGACACTGTGACTTCTAGTGTTCAACATGAAAAATTCCCTTCATGCAGTTTGTTCAAAATACTTTTTTAAAGTGCAAATCAGTTTCATTATATTTATTGATGCAGAATCTTGTATAGTCTGGGTGCAACCATGGCGTAGATTTTAGTGCTTAAATAGTGTATCTGTTAGTCAGAGGGTCTGCTGATAGAGACTGTTAAGAGCCACAGTTGTATACTTCTTGGGAGGTTGTGGGTGCAGTTCAGTAAACAGGATTCCTCTGTTAAAAGGATTTTTTAAAAGACTTTGGTGTAAAAAGTGGTCAGTCTTGTGTCTTTAGTTCCAGCTTGACTGTGCAGCACTTTAAGCAAGGTTAACCAGTGCAGAGTGTTCTCCTGCAGGGTCACTGCTGCAGCAGCCCAGGGGCTTCCGCTCATACCAGAAGCAGTCTACACACCTGCATGTGCTGCTTCGTGCATTTCAGCTTGCACTTGTGTGCCTTTTCTACAGAGTAAAGGAGTGCTGCGGGTTTTTTGTTCCTTATCAGTGTATTACTTGTTATTCTGACGGGATTCTTCAGTTATTTTTATTGGTGTGTTAAGACTGTTTCTAAGAACTGTCTTATTATGCATGGTTTCTTTTTGTTTTGTTGTCTCTTCCTGTTAAATTGAAAAAAGAAAAGATTTCAAACTTGTGCAGAAAACTTCATGTGCTACTATTACAGTTGGTAATTAAATATTTGCTAGGTGAATTGCCTGCAGTTTTTCCTTTTGTCAGAATAAT
Organism: Pomatostomus ruficeps; assembly: GCA_013400735.1. Classification (NCBI taxonomy): domain Eukaryota; kingdom Metazoa; phylum Chordata; class Aves; order Passeriformes; family Timaliidae; genus Pomatostomus; species Pomatostomus ruficeps. The sequence goes on from VYZT01000015.1 coordinate 36,346, forward strand.
CCTAACATTCTTCTTTTTTCCCCAGAATCAATCTGCACATAAAGCCAATATTACAGAACCTAATTGAAAAAAAACGGAAAATGAAGCATTTTGCACAGGAGATGATCAGCATGAATTTCATAGTTAGTGAGGTCCTAATTAAGAAGGAGTTCACCTCAAATGAAGATACAAGTCTTTTTTTCCCCCCCTATTTCTTTTTTCTGTTGTTAATGAAGCAAAGTAAATAATTTGTAATAAGAGATTTTTTAAGGAACAGTCACAGTTACACTATTTAATTTAACTTACTGCACTAAAATTTCTCAGGTCATTCCATGCAGTTATCCAGATACTAAGCCTAGTATGTGGTGCATAATTCTTTCCTTAGGAGGAAAAAACAAGTTGAAACTTCTTAGAGCACTTTAATACAAAATTAGGCGTCTGAAAATTATTGATAATATTTATAAGGGTTTTTTTTTTTTTTCAAAATAGCTGACATGAATGACACGGTGACTTTCCAGTAGAATACATAGGGGTAGAATACTGCAGCATGGTGAGCCTCTGAGCCTGCATGGTTTGTTTACCCACTGAGGATGTATAGTCTTTGCAGACAGTGGGTGCATTAGTTTATCCATGCCAGATGCTTTTTGGAAGACTTTCCTGCATTGTTTGCAATAATTTATGTTCTAAGCCTTTAAATAAATAAATTAATTAATACATCGTGTATGCACTATCAAAACAAACAAGCTTTTTGTTGTCTGTAAAAGGCTGCCTTTATTGAACTGGAGTGTTTATGATGTGTTTTCTAAGCTCCATGTAGAAATTATTTTGTATTACATAAAACTTAGTGTAGCTTAATAGTACTGTCTCTCATTCATCTCTATATTTTTGAGACCAAGGTAGTAGTTTTGGAAATCTGCTCTTTTAACCAGATTAAAGTAAGGTGCATTTTAAAAATAGAGTGTGGTGTATTTAATACCATGAGTAGCATATATTCAGCTATATAGTTGCAATTTGCTGGTTATTTTCACCTAGAGCTGGGATACATTTCCATGGAGCTCATTCCCTTGTGTAACCAATGCAAGCGTGTTAGTTATAAACTTACAGCTGAATGGATCATGTGGTGTAAAATAAGATTGTCAACTACATAAAATGGTTGAATTAAGAACGTATCTTTCTTAGCAACCCAAAATAGTGTGTTTTCACTCTATTTGCAATTGTGATGTTAAATTGGTTGCATTTTTTTAAATCTAGGAGTAAAATTAATAGGCAGTTGTGATTATTTGTGAGTATGTAGAATTGGTATTCACATGTGTCATGCAAGTTGTATGTGGATTAGAAAAATTTTTGTCATTTGTTACTGTATTTGAATTTCATGTTCCCAGGTAATCAGTACAGTTCTGAAAACAATTCTTACCATGCAAAATGTGAGAAATTATATTTTAATATATTTGTATGTGTATGATGCCATACCTTTCTGTGTGTATTTTTGATCTGTGAGATCAGAATATGCAGAATATATATGATTTGTAGGATATTAAATATACTGTATTTACACTGATTTTTTTTGTTAGTTTTGTTTTTAAAAACCTGTTAACTGTTTCAATGTAGCTTGAAAATGGTTTAGAGTAGAAAGGAAGGTCTGTTCTTGGTGTAGATTCTTTGAAGATGAAATTATGTAAATCATGTCCAATTTAGCTTCATTCTTTAAGGTGGTGAGTGTAGAAAGTAATCATAGTTGACACCCTCGACTTAGATGTGTGTCAGTATTTCCATTATTTTACTCTGTTAACTATATAATTCTGTAACTCCGTGTTATACCACTATTAGCATCACTACCAAAATGAAGTTACTATGAGGATTTTCCTCGCTTCTTGATTTGTAGGGAAGATTTGGAGAGAGGGTGAGGAGGGGACACACAGTATGAAATAACATGGATAAGTTGGCATTCACTGTGTTTCCTTTCAGTTCCAAGTACCACACTGTAGCACATTCTTTATAAGGTTTTACATCTTTTGTCAGTGGAATATGTTACATAATTTCTAGTCAGGAGTGTTGTACTTCATGCAATTCCAGTTATTTTCTGTTAATATTAGATATGTTAATATCTAGCTGTAGTTTTACTGTATCTTAATGACTTTTTTCCCAGATGACACAATCATTTTTGGTTTGAAATTTAGTTCCTATTTCTGGTGTACTTGTTAAAAGCTATTGTTGTTGAATGTATTTGTATCTAAATTTTCCAGGTTACACAATATCTATATATATTTTTTTCCAGGAAATTTGAATGTTACTCTTCAAGTGTGGGATGTAGGGGGACAAACAATAGGAGGCAAAATGCTGGATAAATATATTTATGGCGCTCAGGTACAGTATAAATGCTGATAATTGTATCTATAGCACTGATATAAAATTAGTTGAAACTTTGTTCTTTAAATTATACATACATATATTAGCTTTTAGTTGGCTGTTTCATGAATCTCAAAAATGTTGAATGTTCAATCTAAACTTAATTGATATTAATATGCTAATTTAATTTTGGTGTATAGCTAATTTTTTAGAGCTGACATAAAAAGCAAAGCAAGAGTGTGCATTTATAGAACTGAATAACTCTCAAGAACAGATGGTTGTTTCCAGGCTTTGTGTCTTGAGTTAAGAAAAGCAATCATAGTAAATAGTAAAGGCTGTTTGGATATCCATGTGGTCGATAGAGTGGCTGCTTTCAGAACAGCTGCCACCTGCGGGGAAAAGGTAGAAGAAGGAAATTAAGAGCAATCCTACACCATTAAACTCATACATGCAACTGGGGTTATAAGAGGGCAAACAAAAGGAGACAACCAGGTAGCTAAATATTTTTGCAGAACTCTTACTCAATGAAAATTAATTTTATCTTCAGGTTAACTAAGCAACTTAAAGTGGATGGTAGGATTAAGAGCTAAGTATTATAACAGTATCTTGAGTCATGAGATGATAGAGGAGGATGTATTATATATGCCAAACTTCTTTGCATGAGTTATCCTAAAATGTATTCTGTTCCTTAATTAGGAGTTTGTAATGAGAACAATAGGCATATCATGTGCTATTAGATAATGTTATACAACACAGGAATGGCTAATGAAAGAGATTGGGATTTATTAGTTAATTGGATAAAGACAAACTTGTCAATGTAACATTTTGTCACTTTCAAAAAAAGTCAATGTTTTTAGCTGTTGAATCTGTTTTATAGCATATTCTTTTTTCTTTTAATAAAAAACGATTTGCTGACCTGTTACAGACCTACCAAGCAATAGGAGAAAGTGGCTTCCATGACAGAGGGAATTTGATTAATCACAAATTGTTGCCATATGCCCAAAGTAAATATAATGAAGGAAATAAAAGGCTATTAGCTTTGTCTGTTTTGAATTTGGTGATAAACTTAGGAGTTTCTTACCAAAAATAGCAGGTCAAAAAGTTAATACCAGTGCCCAAAACTGGATAAACAGTTGATATCAATAAGACTAAAGTTTGATTTTTTTTTTTAGTCATTCAGAACACATTAACAAAAACCCCCTACATCCAATCTCTTTGTCTTTAATCTTCCCCCAGTCCTCACTGTAACCCTAACTTTTTTTAATGGACTAATGATTTTTCTCAGTGTTGGCATGCATTGCCAATGTCTGTAAGAGGCTTCTTATCATCCAAGTTGACTTCTAACACATTTTTCTATTAGCTTTTGTAACAGTGCCTGTTAAAGATGCATACAACTGTCTTTATTTTCATCTATTCATGAAATGCCAGGAATAGTTTGGAAAGGCACTGCTCTCAGCTTATTTCTAGGCAGAAGCTTATTTCATGTTGAACATCTGTAGCCTTTTATTAGAAAAAGAGGAAAGGCAAAGTAGAACAAGTAGGAGGATTTATAAAGGAAAATCCTTTTCAATATGGATAAAAGTTCCCGTGAATGGACAACAAACTAGCAAAAAAGTAATTGGGAGGAGGTAGCATGGAGTTGGCAAGGGTAAACTGTGCTGTCTGTGGTTAAATGGTTAGCTCTGGGGAGAGGAGAGCAGTGGATGTCACTTCAGCAGGACCTG